>JAJAGP010000109.1:0-45940 GCA_025084515.1 Ancistrus triradiatus | reverse complement strand
AAGTGTACCTATGATGAAAATTACAGACCTCTCTCATCTTTCTAATTGGGAGAACTTGCACAATCAGTGACTGACTAAATACTCTTTGCCCCACTGTATTTTTGTCTCTTTTGTTTAACTGGGTTCTCTTGATCTACTTTTAGGACTTCTAAAAAATCTGATGATGTTTTAGGTCATATTTTTGCAGAAATATAGAAAATTCAAAAGGGTTCACACACTTTTTCCTTGTACTAATGAATTTGCTATAATGATTCCAGTTATGGTAATGTTACCTTTTTCTTACTATACTGGTTGTGAGGGTGCTTTTGTAGGAGATATTTATACATCTACTTGTTTGTGTGTGTGTGTGTGTCTATGTGTGTGTGTTCCAAGTCTGCATGCTAATTTCTCATATTTCTGAATTCGCTATAATGATTACAGTTATGTTAATGTCATCTTATCCTTAACTCTTATTGCAGAGGAAATGAGTGTCAAAGACTCACGGACTATCATTCGAGCACAGACATCACAGAACTTGGGTTTCTTGCAGTAGTGGTCCTTAAACTTATGTGGCCTATCATTTACCAGGACTATAGGCTCAGGAGTAGGAGGAGGAGGAGCCTCTTCTTCCTCTACCTCTTCATCATATACAAAATATACCTGTGTGTGTGCGAAAGAGAAAAAGAGAAAGAGGGAGCATTGTGTATGCATTTCCAATTTAGACTATTTAGACTCTGCTAACCAGAATCTGAAACATAACAATGCAAACAAATTGTACTAGGGATGTACCTTTTTAAAAGGCTATAATGTTAGTAATCATACTAAATAATCAATAATGACATCATTGATTTCTTACTTTCTAATATGTGTACATACGTGCAAACACTGTATTTTTTTAATTTTTGTATTCTTGGAAGCTGCTGTAATACTACAAATTTCCCCCTGTGGGATAATAAAAGGCCTATCTTATCTTATCTTATCTTATCTTATTTGATCAGTTCCATATACAATATTGGTAAACTTTGTAGTTCTACAATTACAGAGTGCAGTCTATCATTTGTGCCACCGACCAACCTGTTTCTCAGTGGTCAGGATCACCACAGAGCAGGTACTATTTGGGTGGTGCATCATTCTCAGCACTGCAGTGACATTTACAGTGGTGCTTGAAAGTTGGTGAACCCTTTAGAATTTTCTATAATTTTCTGCAAAAATATGACCTCAAACATCATCAGATGTTCACACAAGTCTTAAAAGTAGATAAAGAGAACCCAATTAAACAAATAAGAAAAAAATGGTCCAATAATGATGAGGAAAATGATCCAATATTAGATATTACATGAATGAGTGGCAAAGGTATGTGAACCTCTAGGATTAGCAGTTGATTTGAAGGTAAAATTAGAGTCAGGTGTTTTCAATCAATGGGATTGCAATCAGGTGTGAGTGGGGACCCTGTTTTATTTGAAGAACAGGGATCTTTTAAAGTCTGCTCTTCAAAACATGTCTGTGGAAGTGTGTCATGGCACGAACAAAGGAGATTTCTGAGGACCTCAGAAAAAGAGTTGTTGTTGATGCTCATCATGCAGGCTACAAAACCATCTCTATAGAGTTTGGACTGCACCAATCCACAGTCAAACAGATTGTGTATGAATGGAGGAAATTCAAGACCACTGTTACCCTCCCCAGGAGTGGTCGACCAACAAAGATCACTGCAAGAGCAAGGCGTGTAATTATTGGCGAGGTCACAAAGGACCCCAGGGTAACTTCTAAGCAACTGCAGGCCTCTCTCACATTGGCTAATGTTAATGTTCATGAAGAACACTGAACAACAATGGTGTGCATGGCAGGATTGCAAGGAGAAAGCCACTCCTCTCCAAAAAGAACATTGCTGCTCGTCTGAAGTTTGCTAAAGATCACGTGGACAAGCCAGAAAGCTATTGGAATAATGTTTTGTGAACAGATGAGACCAAAACCAAAAACTTTTTTGGTTTAAAATAAAAGCGTTATGTTTGGAGAAAGGAAAACACTGCATTCCATCATAAGAAACTTATCCCATCTGTGAAACATGGTGGTGGTAGTATCACGGTTTGGGTCTGTTTTGCTGCATCTGGGCCAGGACGGCTTGCCATCATTGATGGAACAATGAATTATGAATTATATCAGAGAATTCTAAAGGAAAATATCAGGACATCTGTCCATGAACTGAATCTCAAGAGAAGGTGGGTCATGCATCAAAACAACGACCCCAAGCACACAAGTCGTTCTACCAAAGAATGGTTAAAAAAGAATAAAGTTAATGTTTTGGAATGGCCAAGGGCGATTATCTCTGCACAGGGGGGGTCACACCAGATACTGAAAGCAAAGGTTCACATACTTTTGCCACTCATTAATATATAATATTGTATCATTTTCCTTAATAAATAAATGACCAGGTATAATAATTTTGTCTCGGTTGTTTAACTGGGTTCTCTTTATCTACTATTAGGACTTGTGTGAAAATCTGATGATGTTTTAGGTCATATTTATGCAGAAATCTAGTAAATTCTTAAGGTTTCACAAACGTTCAAGCACCACTATGTGATAGTGGTGTGTTAGTGAGTGTTGTGCTAGGAGTGGATTAGACACAACAGTGCTGCTGGAGTTCATAAACACTGTGCCTACTCACTGTCCACTCTACTAGACACAATTACCTTGTTGGTCCTTCTTGTAGATGTAATGTCAGAGACAGTAGTTGATCTGTTGCTGCACAGTTTGTGTTAGTCATTCTCTAATCCTTCATTAGTGGTCAAAGGAGTCTGTTATTCTCAGTCCAGCAGTGACACTGACATGTTTCAAAACTCTACTTTGTCTGATCCATTCATACCAGTGCAGCACACCACCGCCATGTCAGTATCACTGCAGTGCTGAGAATGATCCGCTACTCAAATTGTACCTGGTCTGTGCAACAGATGCACGACAACTTGTAACTGTAGAATTACAAAAGTGCATATTTAGGGTAAGAGGAGCTAATAAATGGACACTGATTGTAGAAACACAGAGATTGTGTGATTGTTATGACCGATTATGTGTGAGTGTGTGCATGTGTGTGTGATACATACGGTATTATCATCCTCCTTCACCACATTATCAGGCACTGGTGGGTTATCGTGGATATCCAGAGAGTCCTTATCCTCAAGTCTGAAACACATTCACACACACACACACACACACACACACACACACACACACACACACACACACACACACACACACACACACACACACACACACACAATCAAGCATATGTTGATTTCACTATGTGTCTTTGTAAGACAACCTCACTGACTGTATTATTGTTGCTAAATTATGCGACCCTTGCACCTAAACCTTACCTCATGACAAGGCAGAAGAAATGTTTTTGCTTTTTTAGCGCAGCCTACATATGTGTGATAAAGTCAATGAAGTGGAGTGAAGCAGAGGGAGAAAAACAGAGCGGTCAGAGCAGCACACAGGGAGTTCAGTGCTCATTTAGTTGCAAGTTAACAGTTTAAAGTTGGAGACCATAAGTAAATTTTCTACTTATAATATACTAATACATATATACGTATATATATATATATATATATATATATATATATATATATATATAAGTATATATAATATAATATATTCTATATATATTATATATATATATATATGTATAGTTTTTACAAAGTTACAGATTACAGTAGCCTAATCTTAGAAATTATAGTAATAGTTAATAATAATATATCAAAATGTTGTTCACTTTATCATTGTACTATTTTGTATTATATGATAAATAATATGCCTTTGTAAGGACTATGTGGTTGATAAATCTGTTGTTTATGACATAACCCACTCTGTTTTGAAACTGTTATGGTTACAGCGCAACTGGGTTGCTAAGCTTACTGTTTGAGACACTATCCCAGTAAGAATAATAGGTGTATAATAAATGTATTTCCTAATGGTCATTTAAATGTTTCTATACGTCCTACCTACCAAATGCAAGTTGTTTTTCTTTTGAAAAATGTTGGGTTCTGTATATGACAGTGGAGAGAAATAATAATAAAAGAAATGTATTGACATAATATTAATGTAGCAAATAAGTTCTACAGCTACACCTTTACCTAGTGGGTCATGATTGAACCCAATTAGGAAATATATTCCCAACACCTAGCCATAGCTTCAGTAACATATGGTACAACAAAAGGAAGTCTGCAGTTTCAAGCAACATAAAGTATTTTCCCTATGAGGACCAGCAAAAACTTATGAAAATGTCACGTCTTTCCATCCTTGTTGGAGACATTTGGTTCTCGCAATAACGTGTAAACTTGACCCACCCATCACAAACACAGTCTTGGTAAACATATGCTTATGGGGATTTTCCACTGGCATAATAATTACTGAAGCTCAATAATGCTACACCTATCCCTTAATTTTAGTAACTTACTGAAAAGCTTCGTGCTTGTAAAAACTATATATTTAATACACTTTCACATTTCTTTTTTTGCGGTGTTACTGTTGTTTTTACTAAACGTGATAAAATAAGACAAAACACAAACCACTTTTTAAAAAGTGGTCGTTGCCAATCATGCCCACCAGAGGGAGTCAAAAGCAAAGCCGTATACCGTCAAGTCCAGCCCTTATGTTATATGATTATATGTTCATGAAGCACACTTTAAACAAATTAAATTTCTTCAATGACTATCATATTGTTTCACACACACACAAAAAACCAAATGCACAACAAAGCAAATAGGTGGAAAGAGGAGTCAGTGTTTATGTAAGAAATCGTTTCAATTAAATAGGATCTGAATATAGAAATGCCACATGAAAACCAGCACTACCACCTAAACTGAAGAAATCATGGCTACTGTATGTTAAGAGAAGCAATAGTGTGGATGATTGGATGAATGTGATATTCAGTGATGAATCACGAATCTGCATTGCCAAAAGACAGATGATTCTGGAACTTTTCTCTGGTGCTGTTCCAATGAAACCTGTGAGGATGACTGGAACCCAATAGTCACTGCACTATTTTCATTAAGTCATTGCAATGCTAGTAAGCAAAATTATTTCATAAGACAACGTTTTTTATGGACAGCTTTTAAACACCTTTTCTGCAACGGAAAAAATACATTTTAATTGCCCCATAGTGAAGCAAAAAATATAGTATAAAGTATGTAGACAGAACTTCTACTTAGTGATCTCCACGAGACTACGATATGAAATAGCTGATAGTTTTTTACATTCCAGCAGTTGTACAGACACTGCATTTCTGTTAATCAGCCGCCAGGAGCTGTGTGCGTGCTAACAAGTGTGAAAGCAAAACACGAAAAAATGTACTGTGAAATTTGACCAAATTACCACCAAAATTCATAGTACAACTGTGAAATAATTCATGGTTCGTTCATTGTCTACCAAGTTTACAGTTGTACTATGACATTTGACAGTAGAACAATGAAGTGGCCAAATTACCATCAAAAATTCATAGTAGAACTGTGAACTGCATGGTCAAACTGTGAAAGTTCATATTAAAACTGTCAAGTGTTCAGTTTTACTATGAAAATTTACAGTAGATTTTTTCCTGGGAACATAAGCTACCATCTAGGAGAATGCTGTTTCTTTGAGCTTCCTTCTTCCCCCTTCAGCAAAGCATTGAAGGTGAAACTGTAGATTGTATAACTTACTGCGTTTTAGATGTTAATGTGTATTTTATAATGTAATGGGGGTGGGCAGGTGTTGCAAACTTTATTTTAGATTTACACAAAGTGATAAGACGTGTGATACTGGTGTTTATTTTACACTGTGTTTTTATTCATCAGACTCTATAGGTTTTCCCAGGTTGCTTGTCTGCATTGTGATTTTGTTAGGGAAATATGACGTATAATCATCAAAATACTTCAGTCTTTTAATATTGTGCATTGAATTACGATCCGGAAGCTTACCCTGGCATTACTGAAGCTGTAGAGAAGAGCAGTGTCATGATAAAAAATGCATGCACTGCAATTGATGTAATACCTAATTCTGGCCAAGTCCATCAGAGGATACAGTGGTGCTTGAAAGTTTGTGAACCCTTTAGAATTTTCTGTATTTCAGTATAAATATGACCTAAAACATCATCAGATGTTCACACAAGTCCTAAAAGTAGCTAAAGAGAACCCAGGTAAATAAATGAGACAAAAATATTATACTTGGTTATTTATTTATTGAGGAAACTTATCCAATATTACATATTAGTGAGTGAGTGGCAAAAGTATGTGAACCTCTAGGATTAGCAGTTAATTTGAAGGTGAAATTAGAGTCAGGTGTTTTCAATCAATGGGATGACAATCAGGTGTGAGTGGGCACCCTGTTTTATTTAAGGAACAGGGATCTATCAAAGTCTGCTCTTCACAAAACATGTTTGTGGAAGTGTATCATGGCACAAACAAAGGAGATTTCTGAGGACCTCAGATGAAGAGTTGCTGATGCTCATCAGGCTGGAAAAGGTTACAAAACCATCTCTAAAGAGTTTGGACTCCACCAATCCACAGTCAGACAGATTGTGTACAAATGGAGGAAATTCAAGACCATTGTTACCCTCCCCAGGAGTGGTCGACCAACAAAGATCACTCAAAGAGCAAAGAGTGGGCAAGGTAACGAAAGACCCCAGGGTAACTTCTATGCAACTGGGATTGTGAGGAAACCCACCAACATCCCAGAGTTGAAGCTGTTCTGTACGGAGGAATGGGCTAAAATTCCTCCAAGCCGGTGTGCAGGACTGATCAACAGTTACAGGAAACGTTTAGTTGCAGTTATTGCTGCACAGGGGGTCACACCAGATACTGAAAGCAAAGGTTCACATACTTTTGCCACTCACTAATATGTAATATTGGATCATTTCCCTCAATAAATAAATGACCAAGTACAATATTTTTGTCTCGTTTGTTTAACTGGGTTCTCTTTATCAACCTTTAGGACTTGTGTAAAAATCTGATGATGTTTTAGGTCATATATATGCAGAAATATAGAAAATTCTAATGCGTTCACAAACTTTCAAGCACCGCTGTATGCCTGAACCTGCCCCTTTAAAAGTAAAACATGAAAATGAAATAAAAAGTGTTTCATTTTCAAAACGTTTTGAGGTCCAAAAGGTACCAAATCTGAGGAATGACCCTGGGATACAACATGGATATTTAGAATTTATAGTCGATGGTCTGATTAGCCAACACTTTATAGATCTATGTACATAGCAGGTTTAATACTCGGACTCAAACCCTAAGCTATGTGCATGTGACATGTTGTTGACAAATCAGTCATTTTAAATATTATGAGACTTGAGGGTTTTTATTTCTTTTTAAATAAAAACAAATCTTATGTCACTTGTTCTGGGAAGTTAATTAATCAGCTATATTTTATTGGTACCTGGAAATTGTCTCACTTTGGTAGTTGGAGCATATTTGTCTACAGTTCTCTTTCTTCTGAATCCTATGAATCATGCCGTTCTAACATTTTGTCTTATTATTGTTTATTGGAGTAACAACCTCAAAGACATGCTTTGTTTGATTTCTGTTTAAGAGAGCAGAGCTCTATCACGCCACCTTGTACTTCAGTCTATGTAACTGAGATGGATTTCCAGCAAGGCGAATTAGTAGTTCCTATCCTGCAACATTGTTTAAGTGTTTTCTCTTTTCCTGGGCATATATGGTACACATTTCAACAGATAAAAGATTGATTCTTAAAAAGGAATTGCCAGGATACTTTAGTATCGATCCACCCTTGGGGTCCTGATGAACAATGATTCAGCTGTTCCTGCGTTTTCCTTGTGAACGCTACAAGATTCTGAGTTTTATTTATTAAATTCTTTGACAACACTATAGTCATCACAATCAGACTCAAATAACATACAGCTGCCATGGTTTAAGCACTATCAAGCATAACAGTTTACATCTCTTTATAAATGCAATCGCCAAGAGTGAATACACATAAAAAGAAACCTGGAATGGCCATAGGTAGTCTGCCAAGGAAACACGCTCTTAAAAAACAGAAGTTCATGCAAGTGTGCTATTAGTATACTTATTTTAAACTAAAAATAAGCAAGTATGCTTTCAGTTTACTTTTTATGTACTTATCAGAGCTATACTAAACATTTACATTTACAGCATTTAGCAGACGCTCTTATCCAGAGCGACTTACAATTGATACAATCTTACAATCCAAGAAATTGTGGGTTAAGGGCCTTGCTCAAGGACCCAACAATGGTAGCTTGGCAGAGGTGGGATTTGAACCCTGGACCTTCTGATCCATAGTCCAGTACCTTAAACGCTAGGCCACCACAGTCCCAAACTAAGTACAAACAAAGTATAAACAAAGTATACTTGGTTTATACTGACAAGTTTACAGAAACGTTGAAGCATATTTGGATTATACTTGTACAGTACCTGATATTTTGATCAAGATATACTTAAAAGAAGTATAAGTAAGCAGATTTTCCTTATTAATAAAGTTTAAATATACTTGGCTTGTAGTTTGGGGAAAATTAATTAATTATATATTAAAAACATTTCTCAGGTACTTTTTAAATTATGTAATTTCATTTTATATAAATATTTCATTCCATATCATGCTGTAATTTCACTTGCACGTCGTTTTCAAACCGTGTTTATTAATATTCCTCTTGTTTCTATAATGCTTCCATTCTAATAACAAACGGGTTTCTCACAGCCTGTTGTTTGCGTGACGTCAGACGTTTTGACCCCAGTCATTGGTTGGTGCTGTTAGACTAGAGAATGGCGTTCATGGGGTTTTTTTTTTTATACGGAAGCGATAGATAGGATAGCGAGAGTGTTACCGTGGGCATTGCAGTGGTGTTACCCTACTTCAGAACACAGTGAAATGGTTCATGCTTGCTGCGTTCGGCGTGGAAAACGTATTTCAAAGTGTGTGAGTGGGATTTTTGAGCATTCCAGCTTGGAGGCAAAAAAAATGGAACGCATGTCACCGAGATAAAATGGCATGAGAAGTAGGTGTAATACGAACAGACACCACCTTCAACAAAATTTTAAGACACACGGTTGTGTTTTCACGACAATTTCAGACAGGTAAGTTGTAATCGAAGCACATTTAACTGTTGTACATACATACACACACCCATACGTTATTTTTTATATTTATTTCAGTGAAGCCAGCCTATGAACTCCAAGAGTGCCATCCTGACTTGGTACCATCATTACACCTTGGGCACACAGAAGTCAAAGCGACTCATACTGAGAACAAAAAGACAGCGACCTCTAACAGAGAACAACACTGCACAGGATTTAGCTGGCCAGAGATCAGAGATGGATGAAGCAGCATCAACAAATGTAGCTTCACAGAGGTTAGAGGTTGAGGAAGCTGCTAGCTGGATGGAAAAGATATTGAGGAGGCACAGCAGATAGCACACCTTAAGGTAGATGGGGAGAGGGTGCTTGGACGTGTACGCACCAAATACTACAACATACTAAGGGGTACCATACCAGTGAGCATGGTGCGCCCATGTGAAGGTGAGGACACGAGTTTCCTTGACAAGATTGTGACTGTGTGCTGTGCCTTGATTAATACACCACCTGGATTTAACTAAGCAAATAGGTAAGAGCCTCCCATCGGATAATTACTGCATTGCTGATTATGTTTCAGCTGGCAACAAGTTATTTAACTGTATTGATGCTGTGAGGAGTTTTGTTAAACAACCATGTCTAAAGACACATCCTGTGGTCGTGGAAAAGATGTTAATCTGTTTCAGAAGGGTCAAATTATTGGCATGCATCAAGCAGAGAAAACATCTAAGGAGATTGCTGAAACTACTAAAATCGGGTTAAGAACTGTCCAACGCATTATTAAAAAGTGGAAGGACAGTGGGGAAGCATCATCTTCGAGGAAGGAATGTGGTCGGAAAAAAATCTTGAAGGATCGTGATCGGCGATCACTTAAACGTTTGGTTAAATCAAATCGTAGAAAAACAACAGTAGAACTCAGGGATATGTTTAATAGTGAAAGTAAGAGCATTTCCACACGCACAATGCGAAGGGAACTCAAGGGATTGGGACTTAACAGCGGTATAGGCTTAAGAAAACCACTTATCAGTGAGGCTAACTGCCAAAAACGGCTTCAGTTTGCTAGGGAGCATAAAGATTGGACCCTGGAGCAATGGAAGAAGGTCATGTGGTCTGATGAGTCCAGATTTACACTGTTCCAGAGTGATGGGCGCATCAGGGTAAGAAGAGAGGCAGCTAAAGTGATGCACCCATCATGCCTAGTGCCTACCGTACAAGCCTGTGGGGGTAGTGCTATGATCTGGGGTTGCTGCAGTTGGTCAGGTCTAGGTTCAGCAACATTATGTGCCCAAAGAATGAGGTCAGCTGACTACCTGAATATACTGAACGAGCAGGTTATTCATCAATGGATTTTTTCTTCCCTGATGGCACAGGCATATTCCAAGATGACAATGCCAGGATTCATCGGGCTCAAATTGTGAAAAAGTGGTTCAGGGAGCATGAGACATCATTGTCACACATGGATTGGCCACCACAGAGTCCAGACCTGAACCCTATTGAGAATCTTTGGGATGTGCTGGAGAAGACTTTGCGCAGTGGTCCAAATCTCCCATCATCAATCCGAGATCTTGGGGAAAAAATAATGCAAATGTGGACAGAAATAAATGTTGTGACATTGCAGAAGCTTGTGGAAACGATGCCACAGCGAATGCGTGCAGTAATCAAAGCTAAAGGCGGTCCAACTAAATATTAGTGTGTGACTTTTTTTTTATTTTTATTTTTTGGCCAGGCAGTGTATGTGCCCAAGTGTTGTTATGAAACCATGGATCATGTTATCTGAATATGAAATGTATTTGTCGTATTAACATCATTATTAAAAAAGATGGAAGACCAGTTCAGTTTTGAGTCTATTTATTTGTGTAATACTTAGTGTAGAAAATGTGCAAATTTCACAGTTTCACAATTAACTGAACCGCCAATACAGCAGGTGTCTTTGTAAACAAGTAACATACAAATGTACATAAATTAACAGAAGCTAAACTTAAAACATATTGTGCTGAAAAGTGCAAAGTATCAATGTACTGCAAATAAAACAGGTGATAGACATTCTTCTCCCTCCACTGATGCACTTGTTGATCTTGTAGCATACCTCTGCATGTACCTTGTCTACACTGGCGGGTGTTATTCAGTAGGTTGGAACATCAGTAACTGTCTTGGTCCCCCATAATCACACTGCTGCTTCAGATTTAAATAGGAGAGCGCCAACATGTGTGCAAGACTCTGCTATGCCAGTCATGCATGTTCAGTGTGCACACTCCACTTGTTAAGTGGAGCTGAGCATCACCCATGGTTTGAGAGCAGGTTCATTGAGGCTCTGAGAGTGCAAAACCTAAGAATTAAAGACCAGTGAAATAAGTATAATTGAAATAAATAGAAATAAGTATAATATTACTGTAATAGTAACTATAATAATTATAGTGCTGGGCAGTATACCGGTTCAACCGGTACACCAGTGTTAATTTACTGTACGGTATGAATTTTTCATATACCTATATACCGGTGCATAGCAGAAACACAGCCCTAACAAATAGGCAGCAAATTATATAATTTTTTTTTTGCCACTACGAGTGCTGCTGAGCCCTGAATAGAACTAAATCACCAAACAGCATGCTGGGTAAAGCTCGCTAGCCAGATAACATAACATACACCACAGCCTAGAAACAGTCTGTTAACAGCTGGGCAAGGTTCCGTCAGATTAAAGAACAGAACACAGAACTGGATTATAAACCGAGATCGGAGATGCAAAAAAAGAACGACATTATGAACGCAGTAAGTATCAAGAGTAATGATTAACCCACTGAATTTGGGGTATGTCTTACGGGAACAAAAATACATCAGGAAAAAATAGACACCTCTCTCTTTTAAACTCTGTTTTTAAGATGTTACAGATTGCACAATAAAATCTGTTTACATTTGGCAGCTGTTTCATGCATTCTGATATGTGTGTAATTCTGTGGAGCGAAGTAACCTTATAGTAATCAAATCCTTCATTACATACATATATATAACGGATTCAACCGGTTTTGGTTGATCAGCTTCAGCGGTCTCATATAACTGATTCTGTGCCGGTCAACCACACATGAACAGCACAGTGCTTTTAGTAACTTTAATTCATAACTAAGTTCAGGTCAGTTCATAATTCAATTAATTTCAGGCACTCATGGGTTTGTTTGCTGACATCAAGAGAAGGAAGCATATGGCGAAAGTAAGCCGTGAAGGGTCTCTGAAACTCCGAAAACGTTCAGAGTAACGGATTTAATAAGACGTTTAAAACAGCATCACCCCACTGAATATGATGAGTTTGACAAAGCAAACAAAGTCAAAGAGGCTAAAGCTATAAACAGCGCAGAGCAAGGCACAAGCCAGCAGCCCCTGCTATCTTTTTTAATGGAGCATTCGGTGAATCTAAAATAAATAAATAAACAAACACACACACATAGGGCTACACACCTATGTACAAGCCCATTATCCAAACAACAACAAAAAATACTGTGATTATCTGTGAAACCGGTACAATCCTTAAAAATACCGTGATACAAATTTTTGGCCATACCGCCCAGCACTATTATAAAGCTAGCGTTTACATTTACACTAAACCTCAGTTCCAAAACTGTGTAGAAACAACATTGTTTTTTAAGGAAAGCACAATTAGTGAAAGTCATCATCCTAGCGCTTGTCCCGCCGGTGTAGGGTCCGCCCACTACAATTTGATGCGACCGAGAATACTCCATGACGCGTCGCTCTGTCTGTCACCAGAGACCAAACTGAAACCATGCCAATTTAGCGTAATCAATTAGCCTAACATGCATGTCTTTGGACTGCATGTCTAAACCCATGTAGGCACAGGGAGAACTTTCTCCAGACTCCACACAGAATCCCCACCCTGGGATTGAACCCAGGACCTTGCTGTGAGGCGGCGGTGCTACCCACCGAGCCACTGTGCCCCACAATTAGTGAAAGTAAACATGCAGATATAAAAATCAAACTGTAATGACTTGATGCAGTTTTTTGGCTTCGTAAAAAGAAGTAGTTTTGTTTAGTTTACTGTGGTCACATAGAGGTGTGTGTGTGTGTGTGAGGCAATCACTTACCTCTGTGTGAACGACTGTTTTCTGGTCGTTAACTCTGATAACCTGCAGATCCTGAGCCCATACGTTTTTAAACTGAAGGTGGGCCTCGAGAGATTTAGAATTTCTGACCTGTTAGAATGTGTAGGCGCTCACACCACAAACAAGGTATGAAAACACGTTCGGCTGCTTGTTTAAATCATCCGTCCACTCTGTGTTCATATGGATAGACCCCATTATATTCCTCCCCCCATTATTTTCTCACAGTAGCGCTCATTTGCTTCCGTATTTAGCTTCTCCCGATAATGAATCTTGCATTTACAGTCGTATGAAAAAGTTTGGGCACCCCTGATAATTTTCATGATTTTAGTTTATAAATCATTGGTTGTTCAGATCAGCAACTTGAGTTAAATATATCATATAGCAGATGAACACAGTGATATTTGAGAAGTGAAATGAAGTTTATAGGATTTACAGAAGGTGTGCAGTAATTATTCAAACAAAATTAGGCCAGGTGCATAAATTTGGGCACCCCAACAGAAAAATTACATCAATATTTAGTAGATCCTCCTTCTGTAGAAATAACAGCCGCTAACGCTTCCTACAGGCTTTCAGTCTGGATTCTGGTTGAAGGTGCTTTGGACCATTCTTCTTTAGAAACATCTCCAGTTCAGTCAGGTTTGATGGGTTTCCCGCGCATGGGACAGCCCCACATTTTCATTAATATTCTGTCTGGGGACTGAGATAGGCCATTCCAGAACGTTGTACGGGTTTCTCTCTGAATGCCTTTTTTTTTTTTTGGGGTTTTTTTTTTTTTTTTTTTTGGGTTTTTTTTTTGCTTAAGGGGTGGTTTTATTTGTTTTTTTTGGTGGGGTTTTTTAGTTTTTGGTTTTTTTTTTTTTTTTTTAGTTTTTTGGGGGGGGTTAGTATGTTGCATGAATGCCTTGTAGATTTTGAGCAGGGTTTTGGGGTCGTTGGTCTCGGTGCAACTTTGTCACTGATTCTTGCACATTGTTCTCAAGAATCTGGAGATATTAACTGGAATCCATGCGACCCTCAACTTTAACAAGATTCCTAGTACCTGCACTGGCCACACAGTCCCACAGCATGATGGAACCGCCACCAAATTTTACTGTGGGTAGCAAGTGTTTGTCTTGCGATGCTGTGTTCTTTTTCCGCTCCTTGTTATGGCCAAATAACTCGATTTTAGTTTCATCAGTACACAGCACTTTATTCCAAAATGAAGCTGGATTGTCCAAATGTGCTGTAGCACACCTCAAGTGACTCTGTTTGTGGCGTATCTGCAGAAAAGGCTTCTTCTGCATTACTCTCCCATACAGCCTCTCCTTGTGCAAAGTGGACAACCAATGATTTATAAAGAAAAATCATGAAAATTATCAGGGGTGCCCAAACTTTTTCATACGACTGTAATATTCACTCGGCCTATTTGTTGTTGTTATTATTGTTATTATTATTATTATTATTATTGATATTATTATTATGTCTCCCATGTTTACCTCGGTTGCTTGGTGTCCTAAAATATGGCGACTACTACCCAGAGAGCGATGGACCATGACATAGTTGCTCATTCTCTACAGTAAATTATGGCACTGCATCAGCGTCGGAGACAATTTGTGAAAAACTTTGTAAACGTTTTCAAAGATCAAATGCATAGAAAATATGAGAATACTTCAAACTGGCAGAAAACACAAAGGTGGTTTGTTCACTGTATAAAGTTTCAACGGGATACCAAAGCAGCAGGAGCGCGGTGCACGAGCACCTGAAGAGAAACCAAACAGACGATATTCTGGAAGATGGACCATCAAAAAAGGCCAAACCCAGTGTAAGTGTTCTCTATTCATGTTTTTACCGTTAGTAGGAAAATAATTTTGAGACCGGTTGTCCTTGTAGCTGCTAAATTACTCATTATTAATGCCATAAAGTTGTCTGACTGCTACCATAGAATTTTCAGTGTTTGAGTTAATGTTTAGGCTCAATCTGAGCTCATTCTGTTTTTAGTGCACGTTGCACTTGATGATGCTCCTTGTCTAGCTATTTATTTATGCTGTTATTTTAAGCACATTGCTTTGTGTACGGAATGCCATGAACACGACAGATAACGTTTTAATGATTTAGGTTAGTATAATTAATTGTTTAAGTTAAAGGAAAATAGGACTATGTGTTCTTTATCACATACACTGTACGTGTGTGTACATAGTTCTGTGCAAAAGTCTTAGGCCACCATTACATTTGTTGTTTCAGCAATGGTGTAAAGACCATATATAACGTATTGTTCATTCCAATCTTTGTGAGCTTTAGCATATCTTAGCCTTTTCACACTGTTCAAGAAAGTGGTTTCTTGGTTGCTTCCCTTTCAAAACCACGAATTCCTGATCAAGCTGCTTCTTTTAGAAGGGTCAACTTGGCATCCTGATGAAGTTGACAGATGCTGTTATTGGGCAGGTCACACAAAACATTTGGCACTGTACAATATAGAAGCGGTTTCTTATAGTTTTGGTATTGAATATGAATTTCCTGTGTATTCCTGTATTTTGTTTCATTAAAGAGACTGAGAAATAATTATATATGGTTATTATACCTTAGCTAAAACAATGGTATATGTAATCTAATTTTGGCCATAGTACAATATATGAAATATATATGAATGTCTTTTTCTATTGCTGATAGTACTACCCAACGACATTTGAAAGGATAAGGATGGAGTGACATATGTGACTCTCTCCACCCGTCCTTCATTGACTGGAGGCAGAGAGAAGTAGCTTTGGACAACACCCAATGTACAGGCATTTCAGGCCGATGCAGGTGCAGCACAGGAAATCTGAACAAGGTGGGAGGTTGAGATAACTTACAATGATGATGCTACAAACACTGGTTTAACTGCCCTGGATCCCAGTTTTAATAGACTGAAATTCGTATCCCCAGATGAAAGCCTGAGACTGCACATGAAAGCACAAGCCCTTGCACAGGAAGCAAAGAGGATAGTGACTGAGAATCAACAGCATCATCACACTACAGAGGTCCAAACATCAACAGGTGTAACAGAGAAGAGGTCTGTGTCTTTGCTGGACACATTGCTTGGGTTGGACTCACAAGAAACACCCAGCCTGTATGACAGTGGGGACAAGGCCAGCGTCATCAATCATTTAATGAGGGAACAGCCTCTGCCCAAAAGTGCAGATACTCTGCAATGTTGGAAATGAAGCAAGGTTTCCGTCTCTGACTGTTCTTGCAAAGACTTATTTGTGTCTGCCTGCCATGTCAGCACCTTCCTAGCATGTCTTCTCTGCAGCTGGAAATATAGTTTCCAAGGACAGAGCTTGCCTAAGTCCAGAACATGTGGACATTTCTTAAGTTACAACACGCACATCTAACAGAGCTTTGATTCTAATACCGGAGTTGGACTTCAAAATGGACACTTTACACTGTAAATATGTTGCACTTAATTAGCCCTTGTTTATTTTGATCATGATGGCATTGTCACTTTAAAATTACAGTTTGCACTATTTTCTGCACATTCTGTTCCGTGCTGTATTCCTATGACATACAGTTTGTGGTTAAAATAAAATGAGCTTAAATGAGATTATCAATTTGATTTTTTGAAGGAAAATCTATAAAATAATTGGTAAAATAGTCAATAGATTAATTGATAGAAAAATTGTTGATAGTGGCAGCCCTGTACACTGCCAAGTAATGCAGGCTTTTGTGTAATATATTACACAAAATATATTTATATATAAAATTTATTTTACAAAAGTAGTTGTTTTAATTTATGAATTTATTATGAAAATTACAGACCTCTCTCATCTTTCTAAGTAGGAGAACTTGCACAATCAGTGGCTGACTAAATACTTTTTTGGCCCACTGTATATATTGTGAATGTTAAGTGTATAGTCCATTGGTAGTGTTCATATTAGTTAATTCAAGTCTACTTGAATTGTAACTGTACTAAGTACAGTTAAAGGAATATTTCAAGTATAGAAATAATACATAAATAGAAACCTAGTAGTATACTACTAAGTGCAAATATAATATAGACGTAGTAAACTATAAGTGTAATATTAAGTATACTTGCAGTATAAAAACAATTAAACTAGTAGCTTAATGAGAATATACTTAAAATTATACATTTCTAAATTAAAAAGTAGGACAGAAGTATATAACCAGCAAACTAACAGTATACCTATAAGTTCACTACCAAATACAACTTAGTAAATTAATTGTGTACTCAAAGTTAACTACTCTTACACCTAAAGTCTACTTCAAAGTATGCTTTTCATGTACTGAAAGTGAGCCAATTTAGTCCCAAGAAATATGGAAATAGTACACTTCTAAGTATACTTCTAGTACATTATTTACCATGATACCTATCCAGCCACCCATTAACTGGTTTAAATCACTGGAATATGCAATAACAGTTTTATTGGGAAAAAAAACAAGAATCAAACTTGCCTAGTGGACAAGCCAAACTAGCCAAACTAAGACCTAGGGGGACCTGAAGTAACAGATTTCTGCACATATTTTCTCACAAACCAACTACAATACATATACATTTGGACACATTGAACAAAAATGTTATTCATGGCTAGAGATAGAACAAAGTCTGCACAGAATTATCTTTATCAGACTTACCATTCATTGATCAAACAATAAAACAGCACATGTTACCACACTGTTACCGTATCTACAACTTTGATGGCATGGTGGAAAATGATCAGGATCATTTGCTCATTTAAACTGATGTACACACACGCACACGCTCACATGTCACACATCTATACACGTTCTCTCTCTCTCTCTCTCTCTCTCTCTCTCTCTCTCTCTCTCTCTCTCTCACACACACACAGACACACAGACACGCACTGCTTATTTTATTCTGTAAATTATTGTTAATGTGTAATGCTGATTATCCCAAAAATAAAAATGAAGTTGTCCTCCGGAGAGTGGAGTAAACTACTACTACTACTACTACTACTAATAATAATAATACATTCATACATACATACATACAGTACAAAAGTAAATAAATAAATAAATAACCAACAAACAAAAAATATAACTTCATCTGATAGCTGCGTTAATCAAAAAATGTTTCATTCTGGGGAAATGTAACCTACTTAAACTGTTTGCGTTTGTGGGATATTTGGCAGGTATATTATTTCTATAACTTTCCTCATCCTTCACTCTTCCTTGCTTCACACATATTCAGACTTGTCCATTCAAATTTTTTTTAAATTAGTATCTTTACTTTAAGACGACTTGAAATAATAAATAAAGAAAAAATTACTCACTGGTCATACTGAGCCATGGTGCAGTATTTATGCTTGTCTGAGCTCTTGTAGTGATCACCATCTGTGGTTGTAGTAGGAATTGGATAATTTTTAAATAGGAACAATATACATGCAAAAACACAAACAACACAAGGGGCCTCATTCATGAAATGTGAGCAGAACGAATTTGCAGGTAAAACACCTTTTTCATAAATGGACACATTCGTAGTCCCAAGATGTTAGTATGTATAGTAACAAAATCTATGCATGTTCCTGAGCACACATAATGGTTTTGTAATGCCCAAAAACCACCAAAAGTGTCAATAGACATGACTGCACTTGAATTACAGTACTGACTAAAGAATTGTATAATACATAAAAAAAGTAAATTAAATAACACTCAAAACGAAGCACAAAACGAAAAATGATTAGTAGTCTACTGCACACTTCATTTTATTAATAAATAAATAATAATCAAACTTTAGAATTCTTATTATTGTCTTTCTGACATTTTTATGACCTATTTTAACATGATAAATGCATTTTTGTTATGTATTATATTATAAATACGCATAAAAATGTAAAACGGTCAAAATATGGCTAAGGTCATTCCAGTAATTATAGACTCCTGAGCTTTCTAGTTTTAACGATCAAATTACAGGTGATTGGTATTCATTAAAGTACACATGTTCAGCTAATACAGTGGTCCTTCAAACCCTTTAGAATTTTCGACATTTCTGCATAAATATGACCTAAAACATTGTCAGATTTTCACACAAGTCCTAAAAGTAAATAAAGACAACCCAGTTAAACAAATGAGTCAAAAAAACTATACTTGGTCATTTATTTATTGAGGAAAATGATGCAATATTAAATATTAGTGAGTGGCAAAAGTATGTGAACCTCTAGGATTAGCAGTTAATTTGAAGGTGAAATTAGAGTCAGGTGTTTTCAATCAATGGGATGACAATCAGGTGTGAGTGGGCACCCTGTTATATTTAAAGAACAGGGATCTATCAATGTCTGCTCTTGACAACACATGTTTGTGGAAGTGTATCATGGCACGAACAAAGGAGATTTCCGAGGACCTCAGAAAAAGAGATGTTGATGTTCATCAAGCTGGAAAAGGTTACATAACCATCTCTAAAGAGTTTGGACTCCACCAACCCACAGTCAGACAGATTGTGTACAAATGGAGGAAATTCAAGACCATTGTTACCCTCCCCATAAGTGGTTGACCAACAAAGATCACTCCAAGAGCAAGGTGTGTAATAGTTGGTGAGATCACAAAAGACACCAGGGTAACTTCTAAGCAACTGAAGGCCTCTCTCTAATTGGCTAATGTTAACGTTCATGAGTCCACCATCAGAAGAACACTGAACAACAATGGTGCATGGCAGGATTGCAAGGAGAAAGCCACTCCTCTCCAAAAGAACATTGCTGCTCGTCTGCAGTTTGCTAAAGATCACGTGGACAAGCCAGAAGGCTATTGGAAGAATGTTTTGTGGACGGATGAGACCAAAATAGAACTTTTTGGTTTAAAAGAAAAGCGGACAAGTTTGGAGAAAGGAAAACACTGCATTCCAGCATAAGAACCTTATCTCATCTGTGAAACATGGTGGTGGTAGTAACATTTTTTGGGCCTGTTTTGCTGCATCTGGGCTATGACGGCTTGCCATCATTGATGAAACAATGAATTGTGAATTATATCAGAGAATTCTAAAGGAAAATCTCAGGACATCTGTAAGGAAATGAAGTGAGCAGTTAATGTGAGGAAACCCACCAACCCAGAGTTGAAGCTGTTCTGTACGGAGGAATGGGCTAAAATTCCTCCAACTGATCAACAGTTACAGGAAATATTTAGTTACAGTTATTGCTGCACAGGGGTGTCATACCAGATACTGAAAGCAAAAGTTCACACACTATTGCCACTCACTAATGTGTAATATTGGCTCATTTTCCTCAATAAATAAATAAATGACCAAGTAGAATATTTTTGTCTCATTTGTTTAACTGGGTTCTCTTTATCAAGTTTTAGGACTTGTGTGAAAATCTGATGATGTTTTAGGTCATATTTATGCAGAAATTTACAAAATTCTAAAGATTTCACAAACTTTTAGCACCACAGTAAATTTTATGTTTACAAGGCATTTGTGAATCTTGACTGAGAGTTTTCCGAAAGGTCCATTTTACACATAATATATGAAGGTGACCAAAAATGTACCACTGTAAAATGTTCTATATATACTACAAAAACAAAATTATCATGACAGTTGATCATCACATCTATATGTGTTTGGGGAATATGATCTATACCCATGGGCATAAATATGTTGTTGGTCCCCCTTTTGCTGCTACGACAGCTTAATCTATCTAGAAGGCCAAATTTCTACAACTGCTACAGTTGATCTATGCGTGTGGCTTTTAGATGTTACATCTGCAAAACACAGCTTTGTTCATTAGGCTGCCAGATGGTGAACCATGATTCATCTCTCCAACACTCCAGCTTGGCACTTACCATGGTGTTGTACCTTCTAGAAACCCAATCCAGCTAACGATTAACAATTTTGTGCTGACATGGTCGCTTCCATAACCATCTTGGAACTCAACCAAGGACAAGCAAGTTTTACATGTTATAAGCTTCAGAAACCAGCTGCCTGGTTCTGTGTATTTGAAAGTCTGCTTCATCCTAACTGCTTCTTCATGCTGTGTCTACTTCAACTTCATATTAACACTTACATTTAACCAGCATGGCACTAAAACTGTGTTAGTATGGCAGAAATCTGATAAACTGGCTGATGACCATGCCAAATAACTCAAATCAGTGAGCTATTCTGTGTGGCTGAGCCTACTCAAAATGTTGATTATGGAGATTGTTGACTATATGCTTGATTTTTACTTTTGGCCATGTGGTGTAACAGAGCGGTTTTTTTTCAAACCAGTTCTCAGGGACTATAGAGAGTTGATTTTTTTTGCTTTCTCCCAGTGCACAGAGCAACTATTCAAAACATTCCAAGTGTATATTCGGAGATGAGAGAAAAAGGCAGATCATCTGACTGCCGAGGAACCATCTCAAGAATCAGTTTTGAAATATTCTGCTTTTAGATTTATCTTTCATTAGTATCCACAGCTGCTGTTCCTGGACAAAGAACACGACCTAAACCAAGTTACGTTTGAATCTCTACCAGACAGACTGAGACAGACATTTACATTTAAAGTATGCATATTCATTATGAGAAACAAAACAGCACTGATTATTTGTCATTAATAACTTCAGCAAGGTTTGTTATTAATCAAGTCTGTCACTGCCTGAATACACACAAATTCACTAACACAACTATACATGGAATAAATGTAGGCCAGATGCACATACCTGCTAATTATACAAGTACTGGAATCCAGTTGGCAGGCCAGTTGATTTCAGTATTTAGCCTAAAAGTGCCATGGCTGTACAATAGCCACAAATTGAGCTTGTTCTCATGCGTTGGCAATAGGCTGTAACAGTTAATCTGCCCACTGACTGTATGTGTCTATGCGAACTATAAACCTCACTTGTCCCTCGCATTGCTAAAATGGGCAAGCTTAAATTTAGTGAGTGTTTAGTGGGTGTGTGTGTGTGTGTGTGTGTGTGTGTGTGTGTGTGTGTGTGTGTGTGTCTATCTATCTGTCATGTTGAGAACTTCAGACAGGTGAATGTCTCAGTTGGCGAATGACGGAGGGTAATATGACATTTCACTCCAAACACACTCCTGCACACACGTAAACACACACAGCTGTACGTTCAACAGCACTTAGACTAGGAACTTTTTTGACATGGATACAATTTGTAATATCATATGTCTAGCTCAACACACGATGTTATTGTGTGTTTCTTAATAACTCTTTTGCATAAAGCCCTTGGTGTACAGTTCATTCATTTTCATACCCATTTAATTCAATTCAAAATCGCGGGGGAGCCCAACCAGCATCACAGGGCATAAGGAGAGAACCAACTCTAGACAGGGCACAGAGGCATGTGCACACACTCTGGAGCTGTATGCCAACCCACTAACCTCTGCACCACCATGCTGCCCTTATTGTAAAGTAATAGCTTGGGTTTTTTGTCTCGCTTCATTATAGTTAAATAAAATAATGTATATGTATATACTACAATACAATAATATTAAAAACTAGCTCTGAATGAAAACATATATGAAAATAAAATAACCTAACAATTTATAATTCAGAACACACTTTTCTCTGTACTCGGTTTTACAACTTGTGGTTGTACAACCCCAAATCAGAAAAAGTTGGGACTGTATGGAAAATGCAAATATAAAAAAAATTCAGTACTCCTTACATGTACTTTGTCTTTTATATCATTGCAGACAGTATAAACCCAGTATATTTAATGTTTTGTTTGTTTAATTTTATTCATTTTATTAAACATCCATTCCTGAATTTCAGGCCTGCAACACATGGAAAAAAAAGTTGGGATGGGGGTAATTTATGGCTAGTGATGAGGTAAAAAAATAAAATGATGTGATTTCAAACAGGTGATTATAATCATGATTTGGTTCAAAAGCAGTGCCATCTGAGGGATCGAAGATCACGGATCTTAAGTTTAGGCTTGCACCCTTGTCCTTTACGCACTGAGATTACTTGAATTGTTTAATGATATTATACACTGTAGAGGAAGAAATATGCAAATCCCTTCCAATATTTCTTTGAGGAACATTTCAATAATTTTCTCATGCGTTTGTTGACAAAATGGAGATCCTCTGCCTTTCATGGATACTGATTTTGTACCAAATCATGATTATAATCACCTGTTGACATCACCTGTTCGAAATCATATCATTATTTAGTTGTTTTTTTTACATTACTAGGCCCAAATTGCCCCTTCCAAACTTTTTTTGAATGTTTAATAACAAATGAAATGAAGTTGACTAGACAAAATATGAAATATCCTGGGTTTATACTGTTTGCAATGAAATAAAAGTCAAATTAAATGTAAGGAACACTGAATTTTTTTAAATTGGAAGTTGTCTTTCTGTCCCAACTTTTTCTGATTTGGGGTTGTAAATGTCTCCCACAAACAGCATATATATATACTGGATAATGTTGGAAAGATGCCATAATCATGGCAAACCTCCAGCATTACACATTAATACCACTGGAGTCAAGAGTCATCTGAGGTGTTAACTATTATATTTTAGAGATGACTTCTTATATTTTCTTATCTATCAGACATTTCTCATACTTGCAAATTCTAGCACATACATGAAACAAACACATAATAGTAATATTTTCTCCTTTTCCTACAGATGGTATTCAACAATGTCTCTCATCCAGCAATCCTATACCTCATGTCCACTGGCAGGCCAGTTGATAGACTTGCTGGGGCCCAAGGAATGAAGACTTACTTCACATAAATAAAGTTCCTGCTACTGTGGTCCGGCCGGCTACAGTCAGTGAAGGATCAAACCATTTTTCTGTGGGATGCGAGGGTGTACCCAGTTAAAGGAAAATATGAAGATAGTCAAAAAATGAATAATTTTTAGTTATTGTAAGTATAAGTATTTTAAGTATAAGATTTATGTAAAGTATAAAACTTGATGCTAATGAAACAATCCAAGATTAAAAATGAATATACTTAAAATATGAAATAAATTAATAGGGCTCATTTATGGGCCCCTCTAACTCTGAGGCCCGGGACAACAGACATGGTTGTCCCCCTTGTCAACAGGGTTGTCCACTGGATCCCATCCTATCACCAATGTCTTAAAAGATTGCTCGAGAGCTTCTTCCATTCATCTCTTCCATCATGAATAACTCCTGGATGTCTGGTTATGTTCCATTTGCTTGCAAGAGCCTACAATCAACATCTCAGATATCACCAACTACAGACCAGTATCATTCCTCTCTTTACTTAAAAAAAAATAGTTGAACATGCTGTCTAGAATCAGTCGATAACGTTTGTCGTACAAGAATGACCTACAGGATTTCAACCAACCTGGCTCCAAAGCTGCACACTCCACAGAACCTGCCTTGGTGACTGTTTCTGAGAAGATTCATGCTGCCAGAGTAACCAAACTTTCATTGGTGATCCCTCTTGATCTGTCATCAGCCTTTGGCACAGTCAAATACAAGATTCTCCTTTCTGTCCTCTCTAGTCTTGGAATCACAGGTGCAACCTGGCAGTGGCCTGTTTTCTACCTGGAGAGATATACATATATCAGGTATCATGGAGAGGGTCCATATCTGCACCAAGTGAACTCACAACTGGAGCCCACAAAGCTCAGTTCCTTGAAGTGTTCTCACTCTTCACCTGTTATCTTGGTGAAGTCATAGCCTTACATTGTGAGGACAATTCATTTATCCTCTACTTCCCTCCATCAGATGTGCAGGTCTACACCTGCAGTTCGGTGTCTCTAAAAGACATCTCATCATGGATGTCAGCTCATTATTTTAAGCTAAACCGTAGCAAGACCGAGCTGAGCTGACTGAAGTGCTTTCTGACCTAAAATGAAGAAATGGATGTATATTAACAAATGGCATGAAGCTGACCAGAAAAACATGAAATAAAATTCAAAGTTTTTTTTATTAGCATTTTCCATACCGTCCCAGCTTTTAATATTTGGGGTTGTATTCGTGAGTGAGACTTTAATAAACTGCCATTTTTGCCCATTGTTCACATCAGTAAGGTCAATTATCGATTTGTACTGGCTTCCTGGAAAGTGTTATTTCAAATAGGGGGTCATCTTTCTGAATCTGCTTTCTGAATCTGAGACATGTCCTTTTGTCAAGATCTTGTCATCTCCCAGGTAAACTCCTTCACACCCTCTGAGAATGCAAGAACACTCAATGTAACCTTTGACAACCTACTGACCCAGTCATGCAGGTATCTTCTCTACAACATCAGGAAAATTCAACCCTTCCTTCATAGAGAAGCCATCCAGATATTTATCCAGTCTCTTGTAGTAGCACTCCTAGATTACTGCAATGCTCTTCTTTCCATGTGTAGAGTCAGACTTTTACAACTGATTTAGAGTGCAGCAGCATGCCTGTTTTTTAATGTAACAAAGATCTCTCATGCCACTCCACTGTTACTCCCTGGTGCTCCAATGTTCTGGCTCCCTGTAGCTGCTCACATCCAGATTTAAAACAATGATGCTCGCCTACAAAGCCAAAAATGCATCAGCCCCTTTTTATCTAAAGACTCTAATTAAACCCTGCTCAGTACCTCATACCCTTCCAGACTCAAGCTTGGTTTGACTGGAACCACCACTGAAGATAATCATTAAGCGTCTTCTTCGTACTGGCACCCAGGTGATATCCAGAATGATCTTTCAGTGGAGTCTTTTCTGTCTTCAAACAGTGGCTCACCATTTTACTGAGCACTTAAGTGAAGACTGATACTGCACTTACATGTTTATTAACAAAAAAAATCAATTAAAAAAATTTATTCCTGTCCTATTGATTGTTTGTGTTTTTTACCTATGTCAAATCACAACAGGGTTTTAGTTGGATGGTGTTCTTGGCTGTTTCTATTAGCATGAGGTAATATGTGCTAGGAATAACACAAAGCACTTCTGTAAGGTGTCTGCTAACTACTGTAAATGTAAATGTAAAAATTTTCTGGATGTTGCAGAACACTGGATGGTACCCTAAGTATAAATCAAGCCACATGATTACTGATTGTTGAATTTTGTTGGTAAGCTCAAAAGTCTTGAAAATAGCTTTTGGAAGGGTGCTGGAATATAGGGTAAATCAGAAACATTGTGAAGTACAATAAGAGTAAATTGTAACTATAGCAGTAGCACTATGACAAGACAAGGTGGAGATTAAGCTCACAGTAATTTGTCCATTTACTGAGGTCTTCCCAAAAGTCAGAGCCCACTACAGAAAATACTTATATTTTCGTTTTATCGTTTTCACTTGAAGAAAGTCAAGCATTTAGTAACATCTCAAGATGCTCTTTGAAATATTGTGCAATATTGTGCACTCTGTTTTTGTGAGTTAAAAGTCTACAATTTTCTTCCTGGTGTCCTTTGACAGCTCTTTGGTCTTGGCCATGATTGCATTTGTAGTCTGGCTGTTTGAGGCTGTGGACAGGTGTCTTTTATACAGATAGCGAGGTCAAACAGGTGCCATTAATACAGGTAACGAGTGGAGGACAAAAGAGCTTCTTAAAGAAGTTACAGGTATGTGTGAGCCAGAAATCTTGCTTGTTTGTGAGTGACCAAATACTTATTTTCCACCATGATCTACAATTTAATTCAATTTAATTTCCTGGAAAATAAGTATTTGGTCACCCACAAACAAGAAAGATTTCTGGCTCTCACAGATCTGTAACTTCTTTAAGAATCTCTTCTGCCCTCCACTCGTTACCTGTATTAATGGCACCTCTTTGACTTTGTTATCTGTATAAAAGACACCTGTCCACAGCGTCAAACAGTCAAGACTCCAAACTCAACCCTGGCCAAGACCAAAGAGCTGTCAAAGGACACCAGGAAGAAAATTGTAGACCTGCACCAGGCTGGGAAGAGTGAATCTACAATAGGCAAGCAAGTTGGTGTGAATAAATCAATTGTGGGAGCAATGGTAAGAAAATAGAAGCCATACAAGATCATTGATAATCTCCCTCAATCTGGGACCCCATGCAAGATCTCATCCCGTGGGGTCAAAATGATCATGAGAACGGTGAGCAAATACCCCAGAACTACATGGAGGGACCTGATGAATGACCTGCAGAGAGCTGGGACCAAAGTAACAAAGGCTACCATCAGTAATACACTACGCCGAGAGAGACTCAGATCCTGCAGTGCCAGGCGTGTCCCCCTGCTCAAGCCAGTACATGTCCAGGTCCATCTGAAGTTTGCCAGAGAGCATATGGATGATCCAGAAGAGGATTGGGAGAATATCATGTGGTCAGATGAAATAAAAATAGAACTTTTTGTAAAAAATGTGTTTGGAGGAAGAAGAATGCTGAGTTGCATCCCAAGAACACCTATTCTACTGTGAAGCATGGGGGTGGAAACATCATGCTTTGGGGCTGTTTTTCTGCAAAGGAGACAGGACAACTGATCCATGTTAAGGGAAGAATGTATCATGAGATTTTAAGCCAAACCTCCTTCCATCAGTGAGAGCATTGAAGATGGAACGTGCCTGGGTCTTCCAGCATGACAATGATCCCAAGCACACAGCTTGGGCAACGAATAGTATATACATATACTAAATGCTCGGCTTTCTACAAGTGCTCCAAAAATGCTCAAAGGGGTTTAGGTCAGGTGACTGTTGAGGAAAGTCAATGACAGACAGATTAATTCAAATTATGATCCTGATCTCATTTGTAATGAAAAACATTATAATTTTATTTTTTTTTATAATTTATTATGCATTGTTAGTTAACATATTACATTGTTTGTTTAACAATAGCTATATTATTCTAGGACTTTAATAAGCAAAATGTTGCTTTGTTAAAATGGAATAGTATATAGCACAGTTAATGAATATAGTGTTGGACACTGTCATTAAAGTTGTGATTTTGTCTTGCTTAAATTGTTTTCAAAAGTTAATTGTATAAAGATTAATGCTAATCTTAATGCTAATTAAGATTAGGCTGATTAATGTTATTGCAAAGTAAGTTATGCTTGGTGATATGTTTTAATATCTGTGTTTCATTTTACTCACAATACATAATAAACTTGTACAAAACATGATGAAGTGTGTTGACCATAATTTATTTTGAGGGGTACAATAATTGAGTTGGAGTCAGGATTTCGTTTTCGATAGTGTGCTTTGTGAAATGTTTCTGAGACATGAGCACTGTTGATTCCAGAAGTGTGTGCAACCACATGTACAACCCCAATTAGAAAAAGTTGAGATGGCAAGGAAAATGCAGATTTAATAAAAAAGAAAAAAAAAAAGAAAAAAACATAGTTTTCCTTACATTTACATTGACTTTTATTATTTGCAAACAGTATGAAGATATTTAATGTTTTTTCTGCTCAACTTCATTTCATTTGGAAAAAATGGGTTAACAAAAGACTTCTTTTTTGCACAGTAATGTTTTAAGTGGCATTTGTGATTTTAACTCCGTATTGTAGTACTTGACAAAAGTTTGCCAAAGTAATCCTTTGTGGTTCTGTCAGCTATTGATGAATGATGGTTCTTGATACAGTGCCCTCTGAGGGACTCCTGAAATGCAGGAATGGATGTTTATTAACAAATAACATGGTATTGACAAGAAAAAAAGTATGAAAAATCTTGTGTTCATACTGTCTGCAATGAAATGAAAGCTGTTTTCTTATCGTCCCATCTTTTATGATTTGGGATTGTATTCATGAGTGAGACATTACTATACTGCCATTTTTGCCCATTGTTCACATCACCAGTCCACCTAAGGTCATTGATTTGTGCTGGCTTCTGGGAAAGTGTGATTTCACAGGGGTTCATCTTTCTGAATCTCATCTATCACAACCTGACCATATACTCATCCTTCATAAATTAAACTGACTTATAGGGTACCTATTAATTAAAATATCTAACATCTATATTTACGTTTAGTCGTATTTCTGTAAACATTAGGCCCATGTGTTAGTTAAGCAGGTGGGATTTGTACTGCTGTTTGCTTTGTCATTGTCGGGGAGCTGCATAATCGGTCCTGTGTGCGGGTTGCCAGATTGGTTCTGCTGGTACAATTGTGGTAAATAGACTATTCATATCAGGAACGTTTTCTAGACTACTTATCATACTGGGCCACACACATAATTTGGAGGGGTACAGCTGTACCCCTCTGTTTCCAAAATCAGTCATAAGTGCACAACTGCATAAAAAATAAGCCTGTTAAACACTAATAGATTTAACACTAAAGTGAGTGTTACTCTGCCAGGAATGAGAAATGAAGAACAAATTAACACTAAATAATCTTTTATTAATTGCATTCATTTTGTTTATGCTAACATATCTGATGCCGTTGCTCTAGTGGTCTAATATGTACTTTTGGTTATACGTTTATAAGTGGCTAGACAAAACATATAGCTATGTGCTATCACTATCTTGTCTGCAGTGTGACCGACTGTCTTTTAAATATTTGCAGATGTCATTTACTTCATGCAAAATACCGAAAGAAGCCCTCTCTGAGTGAAAGCGTTAGCCGCTGAAGCGTTTGGATATATGCTGCGGCATTATGGGAAATGTAGTGCCTGAAGTGAATATGTATGGCCTGTCCTGCAGTTCTGCTCAGCTATCCAGGATGTAATTGACATTTTATCGAGATAATTTAAGTGGAGTTCAGCAATATTTTACTGGTGAATGTGCCTTGGTGAAATGGGTCTGATGACGCCCCTGATTAAAATCTTATTAGAAATTTGTCTATTTTGCTAAAACACATAATTCTGATAGTATAATTACAGTTGGTGTTAATGTATAACAGTTTTTCCTGAACCGTCTGTCCTTGCATGAATCAAACCCCAGAGTGATTGAAAGGACACAGATGATCCAACTGTACAGTGGTGCTTGAAAGTTTGTGAACCCTTTAGAATTTTCTATGTTAATGCATAAATATGACCTAAAACATCATCAGATTTTCACGCAAGTCATAAAAGTAGATAAAGATAACCCAGTTAAACAAATGAGAAAAAAAATTATACTTGGTCATTATTTATTGAGGAAAATATGTGAACCTTTGCTTTCAGTATCTGGTGTGATCCCCCTGTGCAGCAATAACTGCAACTAAACATTTCCTGTAACTGTTGATCAGTCCTGCACACTGGCTTGGAGGAATTTTAGCCCATTCCTCCGAACAGAACAGCTTCAACTCTGGGATGTTGGTGGGTTTCCTCACATTAACTGCTCACTTCAGGTCCTTTCACAACATTCCGAATGGATTAAGATCAGGACTTTGACTTGGCCATTCCAAAACATGAACTTCTTCTTTAACCATTCTTTGGTAGAACGGCTTGTTTGCTTAGAGTCGTTGTCTTGCTGCAGGACCCACCTTCTCTTGAGATTCAGTTCGTGGACAGATGTCCTGAAATTTTCCTTTAGAATTCTCTGATATGATTCAGAATTATTTGTTCCATCAATGATGGGAAGTCGTCCTGGCCCAGCACTGGAATGCAGTGTTTGTCTTTCTCCAAATATAATGCTTTTCTTTGAAACCAAAAAGTTCAGTGGCTTTCTCCTTGCCATGCACACCATTGTTGTGCAGTCTTATTCTGATGGTGGACTCATGAACATAAACATTAGCCAATGTGAGAGAGGCCTTCAGTTGCTTAGAAGTTACCCTGGGGTTTTTTGCGACCTCGCCAACAATTACACGCCTTGCTCTTGGAGTGATCTTTGTTGGTCGACCACTCCTGGGGAGGGTAACAATGGTCTTGAATTTCCTCCATTTGTACACAACCTGTCTGACTGTGGAATAGTGGAGTCCAAATTCTTTAGAGATGGTTTTGTAACCTTTTTCCAGCCTGATGAGCATCAACAACTCTATTTCTGAGGTCCTCAGAAATCTCCTTTGTTCGTCCCATGATACACTTCCACAAACATGTTTTGTGAAGAGCAGACTTTGATAGATCCCTGTTCTTTAAATGAAACAGGGTGCCCACTCACACCTTTTTGTCATCCCATTGATTGAAAACACCTGACTTTCCACATACTTTTGCCACTCACTAATATGTAATATTGGACCGTTTTCCTCAATAAATAAATGACCAAGTGTAATATTTTTGTGTCATCTATTTAACTGGGTTCTCTTGATCTACTTGTAGGACTTGTGTGAAAATCTGATGATGTTTTAGGTCATATTTATGCAGAAATATAAAAAATGATGAAGAGTTCACAAACTTTCAAGTACCACCGTAACAAGTAGTCTAGAAATTCTCCTGCGTATATTCGACCACTCTGGCATCCCGGACCGTGCCGTTAAGCGCAGCAGACCGCACCCTGGCCTCCGCATGCGCTATAAACGGAGCGCAGCATCCTCCTTTGCAGCATCCTAAGGCTAATAGACCGCCATCTCGCGCAGCCTGTCAGCCCAACGCAACGAAAGCAACAAGAACAACAAAAATTCAGCGTTTTTATTTGCAAATGACATTCTAAAGCAAAAATCGAAAAGGCATCCAGAAAATCGGCTCCGTAACGTAGTGCGACGCAACCCACAGTGCGCCGTTTCAATCTAGATATATCCAGATATACAGCCTACGCTGCTTGGCGATACTTGTAAGGCGTTTATCTCTACAGACAAGTCGTTTTATTTGATACTTTGTTCCAGTGCAGTTTGCCAGGATGACTGAGGCTGCCGCAGAATGCAACATCAAGGTGTTATGTCGCTTTCGTCCTCTGAATCAGGCCGAGATTGTGCGAGGAGACAAATTTCTGCCTTTGTTTCAAGGAGATGACTCGGTCACCGTTGGGGTATGGTTGCTTTTATTCCAAAATCAACGGTTTGAAGTCTTCGCTTGGCTGCTATTGTAGGCATTTGGAATTTTATTTGTTTGTTGATGTCGCGTATGCTAATGAAGACCAGTCGTATAGATGATGGGCCTAAATGACGTAATGAAACCTAAAAATTTGATTTACTAGTTAATTGTTCAGTTCTACTTCATTCTCATGTACGGTGTTTGTATCGCCTTACTTTGATGCCAGATTTCAGGAGTGTAACATAGGCTAGGCCCTGTCCTTGCTTAGGTCAGGCTTAGGTGTTTCTCTATGAGCGGTGCTTCATTTAAAATAAAATCAGTTCAGCTTGAATGGGACAATGAAACAGCTAATGATTATGGATAACTGTACACCTTGCCGGCTTTCAGAACTGCCGTAATTCTTCATGGCATATAGGCCTACTATTCAGCAAGGTGCCGGAAACATTCCTTAGAGATTTTTGTCTCTAATGACATGACAACATCCTGTAGATGCTGCAGATCTTGCAGCGGCACATCCGTGATGCAAATCTCCCTTTCCACCACATCCCAAAGGTTCTATATTGGATTGAGATCTGGTGACTGTGGAGGCCATTTGAGTACAGTGAACTCAATGTCATGTTGTATATACACAGTACGGAGCTGAAGTCTTAAGCCACCAGTAGATTGCATATACCAGTGTTTTAGCAATGGTAATAATGGCCATCAATTATTATTTATCAGTCTCTTTATTGGAATACTGGCGGCACGGTGGCTTGGTGGGTGGCATTGCCGCCTCACAGCAAGAAGGTCCTGGGTTCAATCCCAGGGTGGAGCGGCGTGGGTCTTTTCTGTGTGGAGTCTGCATGTCCTCCCCGTGTCTGCGTGGGTTTACTCCGGGTACTCCGGTTTAGTCCCACAGTCCAAAGACATGCGTGTTAGGTTAATTGGTTACGCTAAATTGCCATTGACTTGAGTGTATATACATGTTACTTGTCTTGAAGTAACCTTGTGTGTGTTGCTGAACATGGCCACTGATAGCGACGTTAAATAAATCAATTATCAAACATTATTGGACTACAACCAGAAAATACAGGAACATTTATGCATTAAATGTATTATGTAATAAAACCTGAAAAAAAAAGAAATAACAGCTTCTGTAGGCTACAGTGGCAAATGTTTAGTGTAACCTCCCCTTACACTTAGCAATAGTAGCATCTGGCATCTTCATCGGGATGACCTTTCTACATCCGAAGAAGCTTTATCAGGAATGATCTTTTTTTGTAACGGTAGCAGCCAAGAAACCACCTTTCATAAGGGTGAAAAGGCAAAGAAATTCTAAAGCTTATAAAGATTGGAATGACGATCATTGGAAAAGAGTGTTGACATTTTTGGGTCCAGTCATCGACAATATGTTATATATAGTCATATCATATCATATCATATAGCATTAGACCACCACTGCTAAAACAATAAATGTAATTGTATATATATGACCCGTATGCCTCCAATGTGCTGTTGTTTAAAATATTGATTGGAAGAAGCAGGCATATGCAGCTGAACCTGACCCGAGTCTGTTGAACTGTAGCCCATTTGTCATCAGTAACATTGCTCAGTGCAGTCAAGGAATGATGCGTAAGAATTGAGTTAGCCAAGAAACTGAAACAGCATATGCCTTGAGTAGATTTTGTTTGCCTGGCAACAAATCGATTCACCAGTTGGTGTATGGGCCACTGATGAGGCCTGGTCTCTGCATAATCATACACAATCATTACTGATTTGAAATGAATGGATATGAGAAGTGCTAAATGGTTTTATTCAGACTTTTCATATTTGTTCATAATTGTTTTATGTAACAAGAAGTAAAATGCAACATATAGTAAAAAAGTTTAGTGTCTGGCATTTGGCTCATTTATAAATGCAATAGCAGTAAAAATCTAAATACTATGTGTGAAAATATTATGAATGAAAACATATCCACTCTGGACATCTGTGTTTACTTTTGTCCATAGAGCAATTTGATATTATTCTGTGCAAAAAGACAGGAAGTGACACAACACAGGAAGCTAGTCTGATCCAATGCCATGATAATCAACTGGCTACTTAGTGGTGTGGGGTTTACACTCGATTTGTTGTGGAATATTGATTTGATGTAAATGCAAATATTAAAATAGAGAACCGTGTTGAATAACAATGTCATTTGAAGCAAGCATATAAAGAGTTGGGCATTTCTTTAGATTGTAAGCTAGACAGTGCTTAATTCAAGATGGCATCTCACTAGAGGTGGGTATCAGAAAGGACTTCACGATACGATATGCATCATGCTACACGGGTCACAATACGATTGTATCATGATATATTGTGATACGATGCGTATTGTGATATATTGCAATATTCCACATAATTCAATGAAAATATAAAATCAGATGAAATACAAGTTACAGTGTGCAGTCTGAGTCATCTTAATAGACCACAGCACAGTGGTGATTCAGTGGACAAATTGAATCAAAACATTGAGCTGAAAATCGATGTAGTATATCATGAAAATTAATATTGCGATATATCGCTGTACCTTTTTTGAGCACAGCCCTACATCTCAGCAGGCTTTAAAAATATGTAAATTAATGTAATTGTGGAGTGCTACAATTATTGGTCCTTGTAGAATTATACTGTGACATGAACAGTAAGAGTATTACAAATTTACATAGTATAATCCTATACATTGGTGTGTATTATGATTGCTTTGTGGGGAAATAACAACCGGGACAGTATGTTGTTGGAAATTTTGGAAATGTATGCAAGTCTCATCTTCTAGATGGAAGTCAGGGTGTTTCATGTTACAGGTTACTGAGGTGTATTGAGGTGTACGGTATAATATAACATGTGCAATGTGTTAATATTAAACAGGATATCTATACAAACAAGTAGGACATGTGTCTGTATTGTCTAACCAAACCAATTTACAAATATAAATATGACAGAGTTTCAGGCAGGGGTGGCTCAGAGGTAAGGGATGAGCATCATTAAATCAAACCTGCCATATTAATATACATAATACTCTTTGCCATGATCACTAAATGGTGCCTAAAATCAAAGGTGACCAACTTTATTATTTTTATTGCCAATCAGCCTGAACTAAGATGCTCCAGATGAAAATGTGAACAGCTTAAAAAGAAAGGGTTTTTACCTTTTGAGGTGACTCAGTAATCACAGAGATTGTAATGCAGCTGACTCACAGTGGTGATGGTTCAAACCTTGCTCGGGAGTATTAATCCATGTTGGCAAATTGCTTCTGCTGCATTTCTGTACTTTCTATAGGAATTTCTTTCAGTGCTTAATTGTCATTTAAGATTATGTTATACATGGAGGAAGTGGTTATGCTAATTCATGCTTCTTGTTAGTTATCCAGGGCAGTGTTTAACAATAACTTCATTTTTGCCAAAGGGCAAAGTGAATACTAACAAAAAATAACAACACCAATAAAACCCTGACATCAAAACTGATGCTTGGCCTGCGGGAGTGGGTGTGGCTGGTGTCAATTATGAACAATTAATTTATTTTATTAAATTAGAGTTCTGGCTCATTAAGTGTAAAATTGGTTTATGCAGGGGTTTTTTTTTCTTGAGGAAAGATTGTAGCCCCTGCTCCACATTCCTAGTCATCAGTCATGGAATATGTTACAGTTTGACCAATGTAAATAAACCTCCCTTAATTATTTTCCATATTACACTTGTATCTCTACATCAAAATGAAACACAAAGTTACTACAAATTTATGACTGTTTTAATACATCTGTTTAGTTGAAAATTATCTAAGTTTTTTTTGTTGTTGTTGTTGTTGTTTAAGCATTTCTTCAAGAGAAATCTTCTGTGTAGTAGTAATCAGACCGTTTCTTCTGTCTTTAGGGGAAGTCCTATGTATTTGATCGAGTTTTCCCCACCAACACCACCCAGGAGCAAGTCTACAACACCTGTGCCAAACAGATAGTCAAAGGTCAGGCCTAACATGTTTGTATATTTTTTGTTTGATTGTTTGAATATCATACTTTATACCATTGAAACTATTTGAGGATTTGCCTTTTATTTTTTTATTTTTTTATTTTATTTTATTTTATTTTTATATTTTTTATTTTTTAAAGCATTTTGCTATTATAGATCTTTCTACTTTGCTTTTTACCAACACTCCCTTAATAGTTTATGATCTTAAATGCTGTATTTGAGAGTGAACTGTAATATATTTTCTAGAATGTCTCATATATGCAATCCAATTAATAAAAGGTTAATGGTTTTTTGACCAAGGTGCATATTTGTACACGTATTGGCAAATTAAAGTATAAACATGTTCAAAATGTATGGATGTGTAATACATATCTGAACAGTTGTTTATTGTAAGTGGGTGTGAAGTGAACTACCTACAATATGAAACATCTATGATCTCTGACTCATGAGCCAGTTTGATTATAGATGACGAATATCTCAGCTATTGATGACTTAACTTTAGGGGGAGGTGTATAAAATGATTGTGTCAGCATGGTTATGTCATTGCATTGTTTCAAAAACAAACCGGACCTGTCAGACATTTGTACTGTCTACATAAAAGATTTTGGTGCAAATTGATGTGTGTGTGTGTGTTTTGTGTGTGTGTGCGCGTGTGTGTGTGTGTGTGTGTGTGTGTGTGCATGTACTTGCAGATGTTTTGGGGGGCTACAATGGCACTATCTTTGCTTATGGACAAACATCCTCTGGAAAGACCCACACCATGGAGGTAAGTGTCCATTGTTACTGCATTTTTCACTTATTGTATAGATTCAAATTTGTGATATTTTGAACATACTAGAAAACTGGTTTGGTCAGTGCTTGAGTCTGTGCTTAGTGTTATGGTGACTCTCTGGGCTCAAGTGATTCAACTTTGTAAAAGTTGAAAAAGTCAAAAATCAAAGTCAAATTAATTTATATAGTGCTTTTTACAATGGATAATTTTCTCAAAGCAGCTTCTCAAAGAATCTAGGCCCAAAGCCTTAATGAGCCAGTCTGGGGCAACAGTAGCAAGGAAAAATGAACTAAAGGAAGAAACCATGGTAGTAAATAGTAGTAAACTAGTAGTAGAAATAAGCAGAAGCTAAATATAAAAATTAAAAGAAAGAATATATCTAAATACACATAATAAATAAAGTTAATTCTGTATATACTCGCTCCTAATAATGAAAGATAATACAATATAATGTAGAATATAATAAAATCTAAAATTTTTAATTAAAGAATATACGACAAGTGTATATATATATATTCATATATATATATATATCTATATGAATATATATAATCCTATATATATATATATATATATATATATATATATACATATATATATATATATATATATTATTGCAGAGTCATTGCAGAGTCATTGCAGATTCTTGCATCCTCATATAGTGTTATACAGTGTATAGTGTAAAGTTTGTAGGCATGGCATGCCCAGTCAGAGGAGGGAATGGGGAGTTAGGGTCTACTGATGTGGTCTGAGTAACGATATGATGACTGGCATTGATATTGGAAGCATAGCTTGAATGGAGTCAGAACTGGTAGAAGAAGCCAGAAGTACATCTCAATGTGTGAACTGGAACTGGTACCGGAAGAAGAGCTTTAGTAAACTTTGTGGTTCTCATCTTTCTAATTCATGCTGTCCTTTCAAATTAAATTAGTGGTGTAATTACCTGATATTGGGAGCGATCTAGCTACCTTTTTAATATTTAAATTAGCAGTTCATGTGACTTAGAAGTATGGGCCAGCTACTGAAAGCAGCAGCTCCTGAGGGCCTTGGTTCAAACTCTCGGCTGAGCTTGCATTGTGAATGTCAGGTGTGGGGTTGGGGTTTATGGAATCATGCAATCATGCCTGTGATAGGCCCCAGACACCCCAATGACCCTTGCCACATAATCACTCTCTACAACAGTGTAATATTTATTTACTCTGTTTATTTGTAAACTGCAAAGCCTTCTTTGTTTTTCACCCTTCATATTTACCACAACCAAGCGGTACCTTCACACAACATAACACAAAATCATGTTTTATGCCAAAAACATGATATTTAATACCAGTTTATTATGGAATGCTTTTGTAATGTTTAACACCAAAAACATATTGCCATGGTTTCTGTAATTAACACCCTCTGGCTATGATCTTTAGGGCAACCTACATGATCCTGAGCAGATGGGAATCATACCCCGCATTGCTGAGGACATTTTCAACCACATTTTCTCCATGGATGAAAATCTGGAGTTCCATATTAAGGTAAACACACATGTACAAGATAGCCCATTACATATCACCTAAAGTCATAAACGATTTTGTAAATCCTGGTAAAATTACTTGCTTGGTTGATTTTAGTGAATGAAAAGAAGTTAAAATAACTTCTGTCTTAAGCAAACATGCCATATTTTTGTAATGCACTGTACTGTTATTTGCCAATATTAACATACAGTATTGAAAAAAATTCCAATTTTATCATGTGTTTTGGGAGCTAACATGCTTCCTTTAGAACATTGCATATTCTTAGGTATTCCAGTTTGCAAAGAAATCTGGGAACTGTTAAAGTCATTCTAATCAAATTTTGTTTATCAGAATAGTTCATGGTTGATGTTATAGAAATGATTCAGATCTTTGACTTATTATTAATTGTTATCTTCAGTTTAATCACTGACTTTTCAGTACCACCACCAGCCACTCCAACTCAGAGCATAGTAGAGCCATCCCTTAACATGTGACTCTTTAGTGTCCCCTTGTACCCTTGTTCCACTGCTCTCATCTGCCAGAGTGTGTTTTGATAGTTTTCAGTTCATTTCACACTGTGGATTTTGCAAACAGGGAACATTTAGATGACCTTTTATAGCTGCCTTCTGCCCTTTGAGATCTTTTTGAGATTTTCCGATACACTTTCTGCTGGATAGGTTAACGGTTAAGCATAAGTAAGAAGCTTCATGGCTACTGTGGTAATGGTGCAGTGGTTAAGGTACTGTGGGCTACTGACCAGAAAGCCCAGAGTTCTGGTCCCAGCATAGCCAGGATTCCACTGTTGATCCCTTGAGTGAGGCTCAAAATTTATTGGATTGTACCTTGCAGGGTTATACCAGTTGTAAGTCACTCTGGGTGACAACGTCTTAGAAATTACTAAATGTAAATGTTAACGAAGGATCACAGAATTCACAAAAATCTCTAGCTGCCCACACTTGATTTGGATTAGGTCACAACAATGATGTAATAAATAAGTACTTAGGAAAATCATGCTTTAGTATTTCCAATGTATTAAATTCAACAAACTATCTGTTATGGTGCAGTACAATTAGCAGAATATGGATATTTAAGGTTTTCTCTGCGAAGGTTGCTTTAACATGTTTTTTATTTATAAAATCAACAAAACTTTAAATTTGACCTGGGAATTATAGTTGAACTGGGTCTTCATATTGATAAGTCTGTTTAATATTTAAGGGGCTCTTATAATGATATTTTCATACATATCTGTTGTGCAGCCCCCCATTAGTTTCATAAATCTGTTGTTTCCAATTCTATGTAGGTGTCCTACTTTGAGATCTACATGGAGAAAATTCGGGATCTTCTTGATGGTTAGTTAAAACATAAAAATATTGTCATAAACAGTTTTGTATTGCTTTTAGACCATAATATGCCATTCATCCAGTCTTTCTCACCTCTTGTCTATTCGTGTTTAGTCACCAAGACCAATCTGTCTGTACATGAGGACAAGAACCGTGTCCCCTATGTTAAGGTGAGAGGCTTCGTACTTTGTGTTTTAATATTCTGGGTTCAAGCTTACATCTGAGCTTTGTCTGCTACACACTTTAAGGGTTGTACTGAGCGTTTTGTCTCAAGCCCAGAAGAGGTGATGGATGTGATTGATGAGGGAAAGTCCAACCGCCATGTTGCTGTTACCAGTAAGTCATTTTCAGACATTTTAAGTTGACCTGGAATATACCTATGGTAGATTCTACCTGAGGTAGAACTTTTTAATCTAATTCTTAAATATTTTTTTTCCTCCTGTTTCTTTTTGTTTATCCAGACATGAATGAGCATAGTTCTCGCAGTCACAGCATCTTTCTGATAAATATCAAGCAGGAGCACGTGGAAACTGAACAAAAGCTTTCTGGAAAACTCTACCTTGTGGATTTGGCAGGAAGTGAGAAGGTGAGTTTGTTTTGTGTAATTGCATATGGACACTGTACAATCAAAAGTGATTTTTACAGAATATTAGACCGAAAGACATTTCAATTCGTGAAAATAGGCTTGCTTGTAGTTTAGTCATCTAACAGAAATATGTTATGTACTCTGTTAAGTCTGTACTTGTGTTCCTAAATTAACCTGTATGAATTCATGGTTTGATGTGTATGCACAGCCCAGTAATATCTTTAGTATTTATATTTTAAATTGGCTGAATTTTTACTAGCACAAAGCTAATTTCAAAATAAACCATTCTACTACATTATGTTTACTCACAGTCTTCTAGTATCCTTCCACTAATTTGATTGCCAAAATAACTTTGTAAAGTAGACTAGTATGACATACTTCTGTACACAGAGGTAGCTGAAACAGGTTCAGGATTCATATGAGTCAGGATGTGGAGGTGTTTAATCAGAGTTGGATGTTTTATCTAAGTTTTATTATGTTTTTGGCCTTGTGAGTACTATATTCTTAGTTCACCTTCATTTTTTAAAAACTGTTATATGATTAGGTCAGTAAGACCGGTGCCGCTGGAGCTGTCCTGGATGAGGCTAAAAACATCAATAAGTCTCTGTCTTCGCTGGGCAACGTCATTTCGGCTCTTGCTGAGGGAACAGTGAGTACACACGTATAAACATGCGTATTAATCTATTTATTAGGTCAGCATCTAAAACTGTGTCTGCGTGTGTGTGAGCAGAAGAGCCATGTGCCATACCGTGATAGCAAGATGACACGAATCCTGCAGGACTCTCTGGGAGGGAACTGCAGAACCACCATGTTCATCTGCTGCTCTCCGTCTGGTTTCAATGAGGCTGAGACCAAATCAACCCTCATGTTTGGACAACGGTAACACACATTGCATAAAAAGGTCATGTCATAACATATGTGTGGAACTTATTGCATTGAATATAAAAATCATGGTTCACTTATTTAAGAGATGTTAGGTTTTTTGTTTTTAAATTTATCGTAATATATTTGTGGAATGCCATTGAAGGAATTTTCCCATTTGATTTGTGAAGTGTTTTTTTCTAAACATTTCTCTCTCTCTCTCTCTATGTCTCTCTCACTCTGTTTGTTTGTCAGTGCGAAGACGATCAAGAACACTGCTTCTATAAATCTGGAGTTGACAGCTGAGCAATGGAAAAGGAAGTATGAGAAGGAAAAGGAGAAGAACAAGACTCTGAGAGACACTATTCAGAGACTGGAAGCTGAGCTGAAACGCTGGAGAAATGGTGAGTTACTACAGGTTCAGGAGTAGGATTTGCCAGTACTCTTAGGTATGTTTTGCATGTATTGCACATGTATTGAAGAGTGAAAGACTTTGCCCTCAATAATAATTGGAGAAGAGTTCTGAATCAGTGGCAGTTGTAATATATAACTCTTTTGCATAACCTTACTTGCTGTTGGACTGGGAATATTGGGGGCTTGAAGGGGCTTGGGGGCTTGGGGGCCTGCTCTTCGAAATCGTGACTCGTGGCATGCACATTGAGAACCTACAAAAGAGATGAAACCACAGTGACTGTATAAACCTGCATGCATCAAGTATAAACCTAGGATTCTGATTGGCAGTTCATTAGATGCCTGGCTAGAATTGACTAAATAAAAGAAGAAAAACAGATCGATAAAACAGTTAAATAAATAGATTCCTAACTACCCTGTTTTTAAAATGTACTGAGTAAAAAGTCCAGATTTTTCCTTTGAAGTGTAGCGAGTGGCTCCTGGCTCTCCTGATGCTGCTCTGGCAGCCCCTCACACTCCTGATGTCAGCCTGGCAGCCCCTCTTGCTCCTGGCACATCCCCCGCAGAACCTGTCACTACTGACACCATTATGGTGGCCCTTGATGCTTCTGACACATCTCATGCTGCACTCTGACACTCCCCTCACTTCCCCAAAGGCCCCTGAGTCTCCTGATGCTGCCCTGGCAGCCTCTGACACCCAGAAACCCTCTGACTCTCCTGGTTGCCTAGGTGCTCTCTGACACCCCTGACTTTGGCCAAGTGCTACCAGATGCTGCTGATGTTTCCCCAATGCTTTTGACACACAGCCAGCTACTTGTGTATCTGTGCCATTTGTGGTGATAGCTTTTACTTGTATAGTAATAGAAAAGTCAACCTTTCACTTATATAGTCGTGCAATTCAGAATCGTGATTTGATGTTTGATTAACAAATTACTCCAAATATATTATACGTAAAATACAAATTAAATACTTTACACTAGCAACACAGATATAAAGCCTCCCCCAAAATATTCCTAGCGAGTCCAGTTCATTTATAGCACACACACACACACACACACACACACACACACACACACACACACACACACACACAAACAGTTTTTCTTTCTAACATTTTAGGTTCTACACCTACAACAAATTTTACACTCAATAAAATAAAGAAAATGCTAGCCCACCACCCACACACACACTCACACTTCACAACACTATTTGACCTAATACATGTCTTTGGGATGTGTTTGGAAACAGTAGTACACAGAGAGTACTCATGTAGACACAGGGATTAAACTCCACACAGCCAGGAATCGAACGAGGGTCTCTGAAGCTGCACTAAGAATTTTGAATTGTACAGTGGTGCTTGAAAGTTTGTGAGCCTTTTAGAATTTTCTATATTTCTGCATAAATAAGAGCTAAAACATCATCAGATTTTCACACAAGTCCTAAAAGTGGATAAAGAGAACCCAGTTAAACAAACGAGACAAAAATATCATACTTGGTCATTTATTTATTGAGGAAAAACATCCAATATTACATATTAGTGAGTGGCAAAAGTATGTGAACCCTTACTTTCAGTATCCCCCCCTGTGCAGCAATAACTGCAACTAAACATTTCCTGTAACTGTTGATCAGTCCTGCACACCGGCTTGGAGGAATTTTAGTCCATTCTTGAACAGCTTCAAATCTGGGATGTTGGTGGATTTCCTCACATTAACTCCTCGCTTCTTGTCCTTCCACAACATTTCGAATGGTGATCTTCGTTGGTCGACCACTTCTGGGGAGAGTAACAATGGTCTTGAATTTGTACACAGTCTGTCTGACTGTGGATTGGTGGAGTCCAAACTCTTTAGAGATGGTTTTGAAACCTTTTCCAGCCTGATGAGCATCAACAACTCTTTCTGGGGTCCTCAGAAATCTCCTTTGTTCGTGCCATGATACACTTCCGCAAACATGTGAACAGATCCCTGTTCTTTAAATAAAACAGGATGCCCACTCACATCTGATTGTCATCCCATTGGTTGAAAACACCTGACTCTAATTTCACCTTTAAATTAACTGCTACTCCTAGAGGTTCACATACTTTTGCCACTCACTAATATGTAATATTGGATCATTTTCCTCAATAAATAAACGACCAAGTATAATATTTTTTGTTTCATTTGTTTAATTGGGTTCTTTTTATCTACTTTTATTAGTTGTGTGAAAATCTGATGATGTTTTAGATCATATTTATGCAGAAATATAGAAAATTCTAAAGGGTACACAAACTTTCAAGCACCACTGTATATGTACTCCTCAAATACATATGCATAAGAGAAAGAAGTGGAATATGCTTTTTGCTAAGTACAAAGTAACACAATCCATACGTATTGTTGGTTAGAATGAACATAGTCAAGCCAAGTCAGCTTTATTTCTATAGTACTTTTTACAGTGGAGTATTGTTTCAAAGCCACTTTACAATATTAGATTATCTTGTACATTATGAACCCAATCCCAAATTGAGCAATCCTAGGGTGACAGTAGCAAGGAAAAGGATGTTGGGAGAGGATGTTGGGAGGACCAAGAATCAAATAGGGACCAATATTCCTTGGGTGGCTTAGATGTTATATTTAAGAGTGAACTAAGTTGTCTAATTAATAAGTTCATAGTAATGGCTTAGATAAACAGAAACTAAATTAATAGTAACAGAGAGAACATATTTAAAAATACAATAATTCAAATAAAATAACAGATTAAGGTAGACTAACATTTTAGAGAAAATGAAATATTATGAAGAGTATAATACCATAGAGAATATAAAAGCTATGACATGTCAGCAAATAAGCTAATAATGAAGAGAAATATTGAATAGATTAACATAAATAGCCATGCATTCTAATGGCTAAAGTACATTTCTCACTGTTTTTTCCATGTGAATGAAATGTGTGTATCTGCTGTGAACAATGTAACATAGTTGGAATAGAGGTGGGTGGGGAGAATAATTCATATAAAACATAACAAAACAGGACAGAATAATTACAAAGCATGTAGGAAGAGCAAGATTTATATGCTTAGAATTGTGTGGCACTGTGGTGTAGTGGTGCCTCACAGCTCCAGAGAGTTCCAGCCCTGCCTGTCTGGTCTGTGTGGAGTTTGCACCGTGTTTTTGTGGGTTTTCTCTGACCACTCTGGCTTTCTTGCACATTCCAAAGACATGTGATAGGTTAACTGTCATTTCTAACCTCTCATAGTGTGTGTGTGTGTGTGTGTGTGTGTGTGTGTGTGTATGGACGTGTTTGCCCTGCGATGGACTGACTGCTTGTGCAGGGTTGGTTTCTTCCTTGTGCCCTGTGGTGCTGGCAGGTCCTGGCCCTGTGCCACCCATGAACCTGAATAGGATTAAGTGGGAATGCAGAGTCAGCTCAGCAAGTGCTTATAATTCTTACCCATGGACACGACACTTTGTCTGTGTGTTCGACCTGATTTTCTGTTAACAGGAGAGGACGTTCCAGAGCTAGAACAGACTTCCAGTGATGTGACAAAGCTGGAGACCAATGATGAGGCTTTGGATAATGAGAGAGAGATGGAGAAACAGAGGGAGAAGGAGAAAGAACAGAGCTTGGATACCTCTTCCATTGTGGTGCGCATCTCAGAGGAGGAGAGGCAGAAGTATGAGGAAGAGATACGGAAGCTGTATCGCCAGCTGGATGACAAGGTTATTACACACACACACACACACACACACGCAAGCAATAACACAAAAACCTACAGTGACTCTGTTTATTGCCAATTAATAATGCCGATACTCATTCATATTCTCTGTTTTGTTGCATTTATAATTTTATTTATTGTATGTACTATTATCTAATATTTTGTAGTTTTATATTCTCTCTTTTTTATATGTATTAGTCTGTATTTTATAATATTTTATTTAATTTATTATATTTTGTTTAAATTGGGGGACAAAATTAGAGTGGGAAGACTGAGATGGTTTGGACATGAGCAGAGGAGGGATAGAGGATATATTGGTAGGAGGATGTTGGAGATGGAGCTGCCAGGCAAGAGACGGAGAGGAAGACCAAAGAGGAGTTATTTGGTTGTGGTAAATGAAGATATGCAGGGAGTTGGGGTGACTAGTCTTGATGTAACCTTGTGTATAGATATAACCTTGTTTGTGCCGCTGACATGGCCATTGATGCTGATAGCGACGTTAAATAAACAAACAAACTTTAAATAGGTTCTCTATTTTAATGTTTATATCTTCTGTTTATTAAAATGCTTATGCTTATTATTTACATTATTTACATAACTTACTTACATTTGTATGTACAGTGGTACTTGAAAGTTTGTGAACCCTTTAGAATTTTCTATGTTTCTGCATAAATATGATCTAAAACATCATCAGTCCTAAAGTCCTAAAAGTTGATAAAGGAAACCCAGTTAAACAAACGAGAAAAAAATGTTACACTTGGTCATCATACACCTCCACAGACGTGTTGTGAAGAGCAGACTTTGATAGATCCCTGTTCTTTAAATAAAACAGGGTGCCCACTCACACCTGATTGTCATCCTATTGACTGAAAACACCTGACTCTAATTTCACCTTCAAATTAACTGCTAATCCTAGAGGTTCACATACTTTTGCGACTCACTAATATGTAATATTGGATCATTTCCCTCAATAAATGAATGACCAAGTATAATATTTTT
>JAJAGP010000108.1:599194-813132 GCA_025084515.1 Ancistrus triradiatus | reverse complement strand
TGTGTGTGTGTGTGGGTGTGTGTGTGGGTGTGTGTGTGTGTGTGTGTGTGTGTGTGTGTGTGTATAATCAAAGCACATCTAACTTGTGTGGCAGGTTTTTTGGGTTGATGCTACACAGCTGGGTTACATATCTAATCAAATCTATCTAATCACATATGTATGTGTATATATGTATGTGTGTACAGTTGTGCCTGAAAGTTTGTGAACCGTTTAGAATTTTCTATATTTCTGCATGAAAATGACCTAAAACATCATCAGATTTTCACACAAGTCCTAAAAGTAGATACCAGTTAAACAAATGAGACAAAAATATCATACTTGGTTATTTATTTATTGAGGAAAATTATCCAATATTACATATCAGTGAGTGGCAAAAGTATGTGAACCTCTAGGATTAGCAGTTAATTGAAGATGGAATTAGAGTCAGGTGTTTTCAATCAATGGGACGACAATCAGGTGTGAGTGGGCACCCTGTTTTATTTAAAGAACAGGGATCTATCAAAGTCTGCTCTTCACAACACGTTTGTGGAAGTGTATCATGGCACGAACAAAGGAGATTTCTGAGGACCTAAAAAAAAAAGAGTTGTTGATACTCATCAGGCTGGAAAAGGTTACTAAACCATCTCTAAAGAGTTTAGACTCCACCAATAAACAGTCAGACAGATTGTGTACAAATGGAGGACATTCAAGACCACTGTTACCCTCCCCAGGAGTGGCCGACCAACAAAGATCACTCCAAGAGCAAGATGTGTAATAGGTGGCGAGGTCACAAAGGACCCCAGGGTAACTTCTAAGCAACTGAAGGTCTCTGTCAAATTGGCTAATATTAATGTTCATGAGTCCACCATCAGAAGAACACTAAACAACAATGGTGTGCATGGCAGGTCTGCAAGGAGAAAGTTACTGCTCTCCAAAAAGAACATCGCTGCTCGTCTGCAGTTTGCTAAAGATCACATGGACAAGCCAGAAGGCTATTTTGAATGTTGATGAGACCAAAATAGAACTTTTTGGTTTAAAGAAAAGCGTTATGTTTGGAGAAAGGAAAACACTGCATTCCAGCATAAGAACATTATCCCATCTGTGAAACATGGTGGTGGTAGTATCATGGTTTGGGCCTGTTTTGCTGCATCTGGGCCAGGACGGCTTGCCATCATTGATGGAACAATGAATTCTGAATTATATCAAAGAATTCCAGTTCCAGCCCTCATATTTTCATTCAGACCACATCAGAGGGCCTTAACTCCCTCTCCCCTCCTTATATTCACTGAGGATGCCATGCCACCAAAACTTACCTGCTGGAGGAAACAAAAACTTTCATTGACTGTTTACAGGACTAAATAATGCCAAGAGACATTCATTCTCTCCATTTTATAATGTGAATTATTTTAGTTATTATATGTGCTATTGTCTGTTATCCTATTTAGTATTTTATTTTACTCTTCTTAATATTGTGGTGTCTAATTTATTATAGTTTGTAGTTTATAATATTTTATTTTATTTTTTATATTTTCTGGAATTATCTTCATGTTTTCTATGTAGCTTATGTGTATTTAAACTATAACTACACTACAGTGGTACATGTCATTAATATACTTGCTCTATTGGTGAACTTACTCTAATGCTAACTGCAGCCTGTGATCTGGAGCATCAAGTTCCTGTTTTCCTTTCAGTTGGCAGTCAATACGACCATTTTAAGGAACTTAAGAATATAGTACTGCAAATGTAAAAATAAAGACAAACATGATGGAAATTGTGGAGATTTTTGATAAGCAACGACTATTGTGCATCTGAACCACTGAATCGTGAATCGAGTTTTGGCTAAAACGAGTCACATGGCTCGACTCATAGTTTAAGAAACTGAATTTGAGGAGTTCAGAGGTGGTCGAGAACCGAGGTGCCACTGTATTTTGGTAATTTAGGGTTAACCCTAACCCTGTCTTGTGCCCTGTGCCTCCAGCTTCAAAAGAAATCCAAACAGATACAGGCTCAGAATTTTAATAGAGAAGCTGCATGTAATAGTCATTAGGACCCAAAGTTAAGGGTAATGTTTATAGACCAGTATGATACCACAAAATTAGATACAGTTCTTGGAAAATAGTATAACTCTTTTTGAAATCCATTGTAGATGAAACTTATGCTTATCAGAAAAGTATTAAGAATGTTAGATATAGGTATTCAGATATCTCCAAAGAGTTCAAAACAGTCGATAAAAGCATAGATTAGCTTGAAAAGCTGCTATTCAGCTAAGACTGAAAGACAGACTGGCCATCTTGCTTTTAGACAGCCTTGAAATGATGTAGTATGGCTAATGGCAATTGATGTTCATGTTTAATAGAACTATAGTATTTCAAGCTTAGATAAATATTTGGAGAGATTCAGTGAGGATTTGAAAAAGATAAATACCGGTCTCTACAGCCCATTTATTCATTGAAGAGAGAGATGCATTTTTTTCTTTTTTATTGATTTGACAAAGCCAAAACCACCCTTTATTGATACGTTTAGGAAAATCTTTATTCTTAAAATAGTTTCTTTTGCTATCTGCTCTGAGACATAATTGATTTCCCCAGTTAATCCTAACAGTGTTTCTACACCATACAATGTTGCTGCTTTTCACAATCCAGGGGTGGCAAGATTTATATTTTAATATTCTTCTTACTGTATCATATACATTGGTACTTGAAAGTCTTTAGAATGCATGTCTTGCTGCATGGCCTATTTTATTTTGAGATTCTGTTCACTGACACTGACAGATGTTCCAATTTGTAGGTATGATTCAGAATTCATTGTTCCATCAATGATGTCAAGCGTCCTGGCCCAGATGCGACAATACAGGCCCAAACCATGATACTACCACCACCATGTTTCATCAACAGGATAAGGTAGTGTGTGTTTCTCCAAAAATAACACTTCCCATTTAAAAAAACTCTATTTGGTCTTATTATTCCACAAAATGTTTTTCTAATAGTCTAATAAAAAGAAACGGCTTTCTTCTTGCAGCCCTACCATGCACACTATGGTTACTCAATGTGCTCCTGATGTTGGACTCATTAACATTAACTTTAGATAATGTGAGAGATGTCTTTATTTGCTTAGAAGTTACCCAAGGTTAAATTGTGACCTTGCAGATAGTTACACACCTTGCTTTTGGATTGATCTTTGTTTGTCAACTGAGTAACAATGGCCTTGAGATTCCTCAATTTGCATACAATCTCTCTGACTGGATTGATGGAGTATAAACAATTTAGTGTCTTGATCTTCTGATCAACAGCTCATTTTCTGATGTCGTCAGATGGTTTGCTCCTTTGTTTGTGTCATAAAACACTGCCACGAATGTGCTCTGAAGATCTGACTTTGATACACCCTGTGCTTTATAATACAACAGGTTGCCCACTCACTTCTGATTATCATCCCATTAATTGAAAACATCTGAGTCTAATTTCACCTTCAAGGTAACTGCTAATCCTGGAGGTTCACATATTTTTGTAGCTCACAGATATGTAATATGGATTCATTTTCCTCAATATATAAAGGACCTGTATATATAAATGGGTTCTGGTTATCTACATTTAGTACTTGTAGAGATAGAAATATAAGTGACCAGGTTTCTATGACATTCAAAAGCCTTTATTCCTTTTCTATTTTTTTAATGTTTAGCTGCAGAACCAGGAACACATTATGTATCATGTCATAAAGTGAAGGTGAAGTAGGAGTCTTGCCAGTTGGGATTTCTTTTACTGTACATGCTTCAATATAAACGCAGCATTTCAGCACCATTTCACCAAATAATCTGCTGGATGACTTGTAATGCCTGCATATAGAGAGAAATAAGCTATTGATTGAATGCTGAAGCAGTATTGCCTAGGACTTCCTGAGATAATCCATTTCTAAAATTGAAAGGGAAAAATCTATTATCTAGCTTTTGGTTCTTGGTGCCCTCTCTTTGGAGATATAATTGCAAAACTAAATCTGCCTGCGACTGACCCACAATGATTTTGTGTTCTCTTCTGATGATTTTTACATGTGGATCATTCAGTTTGTGCAAGCAACATATACAATAGACAATTTCTTATACAGCAGTGACCCTGATTGGTCTTAGCAAGCGCTACTAATGTTTTGTTTTATATTGGACAGTGCTATTTGTATATTAAATTAAGAAAAAATGAAAGTTTCTTGCGTTCACCAGTGTGTGTTGCCCATGATTTTTTGCTGACCACGCAGAGTGGGACACCATACACTCTTGGAGGGGAAACATGGGCCAAAAACCCAAATTGCAAAGTATTAAGCTTTTAATGGTCTCAAAAGCATTAGTAAAAGCAACTTAGTATAAGTCTTAAATGTCTAAGTCTTCTGGGTACACCCGTGAATAGCAAGTGTTGCTCCACTCAGTGGTAATGACTTCAAACAGTTGATGAGTAGTTGCAAAATGTTTCCCATTTAGTGTTTAATGCAAGACCAAATATTCTCTATAGTAATCCCTACTCTGCCAGGCCAAAACATGAGCCTGATTTTAGATTGGGTCCATTTTTTTGGTGTAGATCGTGTGGGCTGTGTCATAAAGGGGTGTCTTGCAGAGAAAGATGGATTTACAGTCGTTTAATACGTCTTGGATGTATTTACACACACATTTTCTGGTGGCTTATCCTTACACCCCTGATAATCACGACACATGAAACGAGCTAGTCAAAGACTCCAAAAGAGTTGTTCCAAAAACCACCTAGTCTCTAAGGAATTCTACATCAGGGATGTCTAAAGGCCAAGACTTGCTTTGAAAAACTGCAAAACATGTCTGGAATAATTATGGTTTGCTTGACCTTTACATCTGCAGGCCCTTTGAAGTGGCAACAATGTTATACTAGGTTTTGTTTTTAAGACATTGACATGGAAGTGCGAAAATGCACTATCCCAGCCTGGTTCCAGCATAGCCAACGTGAGTGGGGTTTCCAGGTTGTTGTCATGTGAGGGAAGATCAGTAAGGGGTTAATTTGCTAATTGCACATCTGCGTGACTCACTCACTCACTCACACTGGGACACCAAGACCAACTGCATGTCTTTAGAATGGAGAAGTTCTTTACTTAAGTAAAAGTACTACTAATCTAAAAACTACTAAAGAAAATGTTGAAGAATGGCTTATATATTTTACTCAAATAGAAGTATAAAAATACATGCTACAAAATGTACTTAAAGAAAAAAGTAAATGTATTTCTGTAAATAGTTTTTCTAATGCTTTTATGTCGGGCAAGCTACAGATCCATGACACTGAGGGTACATAATGTTTGTACTACATCAATCATCTGCAGATATCCTACAAATGACATTATCATCTTTAGCTAACCACAGCAGAAACAGAAAACATTTGCAGACATGAGCAACCACAAGAATTTTTAAAATAAATGCTTCTACATTGCTCATAACTAGACCTAACTAGCTTGTCTGTCATAGTAAAAAAAAAAAAAAAAACAGTATCGCTGATAATATACCATACTGCAAACTCAATCCTACTGTGTCTCCATGCTGAGAGATTTATGAGTTCACTAGAGAAGCCTGTAGTGCTAATGCTGTTGTTAAAAACCACCCTATCTTCATGTTATTATGAATTTTGGATGTCAGCTGCATTTGGATTCCTGGCATGTTTCATCTACAAACACAGCAAATATGTTGGGATAACCCATTCTGGTGAAACAAAAATTGTTTCACATTATGCATGCATGCTCATGTGATTTCCTAAGAGCAAACAAACCATGAATAATTTTTCAGACAGGCTCGTGCGCAAAGAAAGCGATCAAAAGCGATGGAACATCCTGAAATAACAGCCTGCTATAGGAATAGCAAAAATCCTTCCCCTGGTGTAATGGTTTATCACAGGGCTGTCACTTTCAAAGTAATGTAATTCCATTCCCCACACATTTTGGCAGGCATAAAACTTTCAGAAACAGATATTTAGGAAGGTATGCCTGTTACTGAAATGCACTATGGACTATTTAAGTTATTTAATTAGAATAGACAAACCCAAGTCAGAGTGAAACTAAATTCAACCGACATACCTAGTTGACCTGATTTGTGAGGGTGGGTTTAAACTGGACCCACAGCTGTCACACAGTGGTACTGGCCTCGCCTTCTGGGAGCCCTAGAGGCAAAACCTTTACAGATTCCCTGAGAATAAGAACCTTCTCTTAAAATTACTTAATACATTTTGTTATTTTGACAGGCATGTGAGGGAAGTAGAGTAAGTATATTCATGTGATTGCAAAATCTGAGCGGGGATTCAATCCAGAGATCTCAGGGTTACTAGTTCTTTAGTTCTAATTCATAATTAGTTTATATTCATGGATGTAAGCTGACATAAATTCAGAGGAAAAACAAGCAGCAATAAATAAATAGTACTGTGTCTTTGTGAGCTGGAGAGCCACATCATCCTGCACAGCACTTTTCTGACCCTTTTGCCTTTCCATAGCAGGTTACAGTTACTACCTGTTGTGCTTTTCGTATAAATACTCTCCTTTTTGTCCACTTTCTTATCTGGTCTCATCACACTCTTTGTTTCTTGCTTTCTGCTTCCTCACCCTGTTCTCTGTATGGGTTTTGAGTTCTCGGTCCCGTTTCATGTCTTGTTCTATGTCTTGTAGAATTGCATTAGATTAACCTTTGTGTGTTGTGTCTCTGTTAGTGTTAGCATCTTTGTTTTGGCACTGCCTGGTCCCTGGTAGCACATTAGTTTATTGTCCATTTGTACAGCACAATGTGGTCTTGTGTTGTTTGGCAGCACTATTGTTGGTACTGGCATTTGTCTGTATATATTCCTCTAAATAGTGTACTGCAGTATTATCACTGTCAGTTTGCTTTGCATTGAGTTAGCTTTGTTATAGTGTCATTGTTTGTTAGCATTGTTAGCATATTTTGTGTTTAGCACCTGTGCTGTTTGTTAGCCCATCACTGAGCCTGTTTAGTAATTAGGAAACCCCTAATAAGTCTTGCAGTAATAGAATCATAAGTAATAGTACACTTACTATGATAGTGAGGCCTCAGATATAGTCTCAATTATTCATAGTTTACACAATAACATCTGAGACTAAATTTCATACAAAGTATAGGATTGTTTGAATTAATGCCAACCATTAATACTAAATCGCCAATATTTATACATTTTTGGGTGGCAACATTCAGTGCAAAGTCACTTGGTTGTGGTTGTGGTGGCTGCATTGTAGATTAGTCCCCCTCACTTTTCAAACGCCCACAGTGCCTCTGGTTGATCATATTTGAGCTAAGAATTATGTATCATCATCCTCTGCTCTGAGTCAGAGCCAATCACAGAGATGACTGCTGAGAGGCAGTGATGAGAGAGAAAAATGACGGATGACAATCCTATCCAGGATAAGTGGCTAAAAATGGCAAGGCAGGCCTTGGCAAAACTGCCTAATTTTCTTCTCATGCGCTTCAAATGGGCTCATCTGTATGTCACAGGTATTTCAGAATGCCTGATCTGATTCAGCATTTGCAAGTTGGGTTTACCTTTGAGCTCAGCATTTCATATCATATATCATATCCATGCCAAATGGTCTGCTTTATCATGAGGAAGCAGGGTATACAAAGAGGGATTGGTGGTTTGCTTTTCCTTTAAATACTGTATATATAACATATACAGCCTGTTTACAGCCAAATAAAAAAGTATTTGACTAAAATACCATTCCAAATTTTGTTTCATTTGAGCAAAGTGCATACACTAACCTTAACCATACATTTCAATATCCACACTGGAGGAACTTTTTCATATTTTTTAGAAACGTGTCCCTTCTTGCATGTTCTCTTCACAAGAATCAGGAATGATCATAGTTCTTAGAACGCTGTGTATAGGGACGTCTCAGTGCATAGCAACCCTGAGTGCCTGATAACTCACAGATTGAATAATGAATAATGCTATTTATCTCAAAGCAACTGGATTTCAAATTTTGAAATATATTAGATGTGAGCAGTAGGTTCTCAAAGCTGACATGTTGGACAGAGGAAAAATGGTCAGGTGTAAAGACCCGAGTGGCTTTAACAACATTATTTAATTAACCCCAAATTACTAGCTCCTTATAAAGGCAATATTCCAGTCAGTGTGAAAGGTAAGGTCACTGAATCACAGCTCAGCTCACTGTGCTTGCATATTTACCAATCACCAATATAGAGTGCTGCTTGAAAGTTTGTGAACCCTTTAGAATTTTCTATATTTCTGCATAGATATGACCTAAAACATCATCAGATGCCATCATTGATGGAACAATGAATTCTGAATGATATCAAAGAATTCTAAAGGAAAATGTCAGGACATCTGTCCATGAACTGAATCTCAAGAGAAGGTGGATCATGCAGCAAGACAACGACCCTAAGCACACAAGTCGTTCTACCAAAGAATGGTTACAGAAGAATAAAGTTCATGTTTTGTTATGGCCAAGTCAAAGTCCTGACCTTAATCCAATGGAAATGTTGTGGAAGGACCTGAAGCGAGCAATTAATGTGAGGAAACCCACCAACATCCCAGAGCTGAAGCTGTTCTGTATGGAGGAATGGGCTAAAATTCCTCCAAGCCGGTGTGCAGGACTGATCAACAGTTACAGGAAACGTTTAGCTGCAGTTATTGCTGCACAGGGGGGTCACACCAGATACTGAAAGCAAAGGTTCACATACTTTTGCCACTCACTAATATGTAATAATATTGGATCATTTTCCTCAATAAATAAATGACCGAGTATAATATTTTTGTCTCATTTGTTTAACTGGGTTCTCTTTATCTACTTTTAGGACTTGTGTGAAAATCTGATGATGTTTTAGGTCATATTTATGCAGAAATATAGAAAATTCTAATGGGTTCACAAACTTTCAAGTACATTCTGTAGGTTATACATCGCTACTGCAAACCACTGAATGACTGGAAACTTTACGATAAATACAGGACATATATGGCATAACTCACATAAAAACATGTACTATGGGCTTTTAATATTAAAAGACACAGAGAAAATTAATCACACAGATGCACAAACTCCAAAAATACCAGACCATCGAGCTGCAATGTGCACACTGGCAGAGGGAATGCCTCTTGAGGGAATGAACTCCATAAACTAATGTCATCATAAATTATGTCCAATCATTTTATATAACCTGTTATTTTGTTCTACAAATGCACTATGTATGGTCCTGTCATGTCCATGTAGATCAATATAAGGTCTCAACTGAAAAGATATAGACTACTAAAGAAACCTACAATCAGTCTCAAGCTTTGGCCTGATCAGACCAGATTTTAAGCCTAAAGAAAATATTTTGTCTTCCATTAAACATAGACTAACTAGGAAACCATTTTGAAACCATTACCTGTTTGAAGCCATTACCACTGAGTAGAACAACACTGACTTCCCTGTCTCTAAATGCTGTATGTAAGTTTACCTACAATATTTTTTTAAGGTTAAGGAAATCAAAAGGAAAGGATCCCTCAAGTTTTTTAAACTATTACTTTACTTTTAATTCTTGATCATTTCCTGACCACTTATTTGCTTTTGAGAACATGAAAATCTTCAGGAGTGCACAACACATGCCACTATTTGCAGTGAAATTAAATCACCTGTCTGGTTGGAAAGAAAATAGAAAGATAATAGCTGCATTCAGTTCATGGATAATTTTTGATGTATTTTATATTAAGGTAATATGATTTTTTTAGATTGCCTCTTAATGTAGCAGATATTTTTATGCATATCTTAGATCACATAAAACTAATTTCATTTTCCACTGATCAAACAAATGGAAAACTGTATTAATGCATTCTTGATTGCTTCATCACACAGGTATTTTGAAGAGAGCTGTCACACAGTTTTGCTCAAAGTTTCTTCCTAACAAATGAGGGCATGGCCTTGTTATCTGCTGGGAAATTAGATCCTCTCCATGTGGAAGAAAATAAAGAGTAGTCCATTCAGATGGGCTGTATAATACCAATTGAAATACTAAACCCATGATTAGCTTGGGTATCATTTATTTTATAGTTTTGTCTTTCTTTCTCTTCCTGAAAAATACCATTAAGAATCTTGACATCCGTCTTGGAGGCAATGTGAGTTTGTTGAAGGAGCGCTGCAGTTTTTTTTTTATTAAATTGTTTGCTTTAGCTTAGAAAACAAGACTAATTTTGATTGATTGATTTCAAGACTAATTTCAGTCCATACACTGCAACTACTGGTATCTGTACTGTATACTTCATACAATTTACTATCATTTGGTTCTAACAATTTCCATCAATTCTTTTTCATGGAAATTCTTAAACATGGAGAGGAGAACTATTTATGCAAGTCATTGGGCATCACTGGTCGAATGACGTTTTTCTAAATAAAAAGAAGGCACCTCCAGCTCTACACAGAACAAACAAACATAATTCTGCAGCAAAGCTTAATGAATAAATAAGCTTAACAAGCTCATTATGTTCTAAGACCTCACAAAAATACTAGTAAATCATTTGTAATGTTGCCCAAACTGTTGCCTAAACATTTTCTCCTGATATGTTTAAGACATTGCTGAAATTTATTAAATCAGCATTATAAGTATTGATCCAGACTGTAACGCTTACACAACACTGTCAAAACATTTGAAATGCTTTACGACCTGCTTTTTCTCACACAGATCTGGCAACTTGTATCAGCAATTGCAGGATACTTTGAACATGCCAAAGCACCATTTAGAAATCTTAGAGATATACACTAAAAACATCTAAACAACATCACTGTACCAGTTCTGAATATTAACAAATAACATCAGACCATGCCAACTAACAGACATGAAATGGGCCCGTGTCTTTTGCCTCCGTTTCATCACTGCTGAACATGAAGACCGATAATTATCACCACAAACTTCAAAAAGCATAATCAAACTTCCTCATTTCAGACTCATCCTGCAATTTACATACCATTGAGTAACTCTGAATTACATAATGAATGCTTTTAAGCAATCCAGCAAAGCAGAATAGTTTTTATACCCTGCTTTAGTTTTTAAAGTTTTATAGCTTAGCAAAGTGGGCACCAGCAGCATTTAAAAACATTTCGTATCAATCCACACGAGCCATTTATAAAAGGCACTTTTAATCTAAAAAAAAGGTGAAGGTGTAAACAGCTAGATGAGATCAATGTCTAACAAAAAAACAGGAAAATATTTGTAAAACAATCATTCCACTAAATATTCCACTTTCCTAGAATACATCAACCTTCTGCCCATGCCACTAAAACAAGTTTAGAAAGATAAGGCTTGCCAAATTGGATTGAAAACTTGGCTGACTCACAAAGCCCTTATCTTAACTCAATCAATCAGACACCTTTGAGCCGGGGCTTACTGTTAACAAACACCAAATAATATAATCGTGGTATACAGTGGTACTTGAAAGTTGGTGAACCCTTTTAGAATTTTCTGTATTTCTGCATAAATATGATCTAAAACATCATTAGCTTTTCAAACAAGTCAAATAATTATGGCAACTCATAAGTAAGTCATAAAAATATAACCCCAAATCAGAAATAGTTTGAACGGTATGGAAAATGCAAATAAAATATATATGCAGTGTTCCTTTCACTTTTAATTCATTGCATACACTATGAACCAAATATATTTCAGTTTTTTTATGGTCAACTTAATTTAAATTGTTAATAAACCTCCATTCCTGCATTTCAGGATTGCAACACATTCCAAAAAAAGTTGGGGCAGGGGCAATTTAGGTCTAGTAATGAGGTAAAAAAAAAAACCCTACATAATGATGTGATTTCAAACAGGTAATATCAACATTTGATTATAATCATGATTTGGAACAAAAGCAGCATCCACGAAAGTCTTTGAGGAGTAAAGATGGGTGGAGGATCTCCAATTAATCATCAAATGTGTAACAAATGATTGAAATTTCTAAAAACAATGTTCCTCAGAGCGACTGGAAGCAGAGGGGAGAATTTTAGAAGTCCGTCGTTCACATAACCATTGCCAGGTCCAGTTATTCTAAGTGACTTTGGACTTATTTTTCTGTAAAGTTGCTTACAAATATTGGTAGTTGTGGGTTACAGGTTTTTCCCATGTTTCTTAAGTGTAGTTGCTTATTTGGGCTTCCTTCCTGATCTTGTCTCTCTCGCCAATATTTCTGCAAGTTGGTTTTGTTCAAACTCTAAAAATATACATGATTATTTTTTAATTAACTGATTATATTTTATTAAATGATGAAGTGGTCACTCTTTGACATTGTAGTTGCTCGTTTCTCTTCACCTCACATTTAGACTAGAGGCTGTTCGAACTCGGTCGATGTATTTTGAGACGTTTTATGCAAGTTATTCGTGTTTGTGTGTATGACTTTTCCCTACTTATTTGTTACAAGCTGTAAATGGTGTTACGTGCATGTGCCTGTTCTAGTGTAAGTAGTACTCATTTGTTGTTCAGCCACTAACTGTATGTTCACTCTAAACTACATAAACTGATTCACATTCACTCGCTAAGTCTCTGATTCATGTGGCTGATCTACCGTGTTGTTCGTAATTCTGTCAATCAGTGCATTTTTGGCTTCCGGCAAACAAAGTATCAGACATTTCACACATTTATGTATCGTTTGGACACAGGTTTCTTGTGAAAATACCCTTTATATTTATATTACAGTAGCATAAAAATCACATTTCCAAATAAGCATACAACAACCTATAAGTACACACTACATTATTGTTGGAAAAGCATTGCAGTCAACAGAAGAAAAAGTCTGTCAGTCTCAGTTTCCACTACTCTTGTGGTAGAAAAAAGCCTTCTTTATATTCTTCCCTGTTTTTAACATGTCTCACATCTGTAGGGTTGATGCTAATGGTGATGCTAATGTAAAGATGAAAGTATTATGTGCCTTCCAATTTCTGACAGTGTTTATGACTTTTGATCATGCTGTAATAGCTGCCATATGAAAGAAGAAAAAGGAAATAAAGCAACATTATAATAAATAAAAGCCGACAGAGAGGGGTTCTAAAGAAACTCATTGACTGAAAATACATTGTGTGGCCACTTTGATAGAAACACGTGCCCTTTCACAATTGGAGCTTCCTTGTATGGAAATCACAAGTGACTCTGTAGATCAGTTTCAGTGCAATTACAAATTAGAACGGGAAAAACTGGTGATATGAGCGACTTTGAATGAGACATGGTTATCGGTGCTAGACTACTCAGGACCAGTATTTGAAAAACTGCCAACCATTTTGAGTTCTCTCATTGAGACTATAATGAGAATGGTGTGGGACTGTGGTAACCTAGCGGTTAAGGTGCTAGACTATGGACCAAAAGATATAGGGTTCAAATCCCACCTCTGCCAAGCTGCCACTGTTGGGTCCTTGAGCAAGACCCTTAACCCACAATTGCTTGGATTGTAAGATTGTACCAATTGTAAGTCGCTCTGGATAAGGGTGTCTGCTAAATGCTGTAAATGTAAATAAATGGTGTGATCAAGGAAAAACATCCAGCAAAAGGGGATCCTGTGGATGTAAACAACTTATCAATAAAAGAGGTCAGAGAAGAATGTCAAAAAATTGTCCCGACAAACAGATGATGCATAATATAGTGCCATTGCTGTCTAAAGGAAATGGAAAAGCAAGACTCCAGTGAGCAAAATATCTCTAGAAATCCAGGTTGCACCATGCTGTTGGGAGGCTCAGAACTTCAGAAGCATCATGACTCGATGAACTCTTCCTGTCAGGTGTTGACAGTTCAGGCTGGCAGAGGTGGAGTAATGGTGTAGGGTATCTTTTCTTAGCACACCCTGGGTCCTCTGATCCCTCAAATGGATTTTTGGACTGTAGGGCTGATCTAAGCATTGTGGCCAACCAAGTTCATCCATTCATGGTGGCTGTTTACCATATAGCAGAAGGACACTTTCAGCAGGACAATGCATCATGTCATGGACTGGATCCAGGAGCATGACAATGATTTTTCTTTGCTTCCTTGACCATCACAATCTCAAGCTCTTAATCCTACATCTCTGGGAAGAGGTGGAATGGGCTGTACAAAGCCTGTCAGTATATCGATCTAATTTGCACCAACTGTGAGAAGCTATCCTGTCAAAAGAGGTGAATATTCCTAAAACACAATTTTGACATCTAGTGGAATTTATGCCACGATGCATTACTGTGGTTCTGAAGGCCAAAGGAGGTGAAAAGCGCTAGAAGATGGGTATCTGTAACAGAGTGGCCATTTAGTATATGTTGCAATATACCTAAAAAAGCATAACGAGGGATATTTCAATGATAATGGAAAAGCAAGGCAATTTGGTAAAGTAATTAGAAGGGGAGATTATGTTCCTTTTTTTAACCCCATTAGAAAAGCTGGATTTAGTTTGGTTATTTATTGAAGTATTTATTTACTTTATAGTTAGCTTTTCCAACTGTATTTAAGCTCAAAATATGTCCTTGTAAAGCTAATGTAGCAGAAACACATACTTAATGACTACAGTGCAAATTCATTCTGTAACTATCTTCATATTGCTTCTTCATTAAGATCCTGTTATGATGGAAGTCGATCATGCCATACTCCTTGTACTTAAGAAAACTACACCCATATTTAGTGCGCCATCTACTGGCTATTTATGGTATAGTTGAACACACTAAAACATGTAGCCTATATATAAATGTTATACTTTTGGGAGCACATTGTGTCCCCGTCAAGAACTGCTTTTAAGAAAGTTTTCTGTTAATGGTCCTCCCCAACATTGAATTGAAATTTGTGTCCTTGGCTGAAGAGATGTTCATTAAATAAATAACACCATTTATTTTAACAGCCATCTGCAATTACGTAGACACTGAGCAGTGAATATAGTTCAGATCAGTAATATGCTTAAATATCTCCATTGTAAACATTCCAAGCTTTTAACCATCATTTGGAATTACTCACTACAAGCCGCCGCATTTTATGACTGCACTACACAACAGCGCATAATTGTCTTTGCCCTGCCGAAAATGGCAAGAGTGCCATTCTGCAAAGATAATGATCGCGACATTTGCAAAAGAGCAAGTGGCAGGTAAGCTGTTTGACTTATGCTTGTTTGAGTCATTTAGCATTTCGATCACAATATCTTTTGCTATTTACTATTACAAGGCTAGGATATTGTTGGTTTAATGCTTGCAGCATTGACACTGTCTTCTAACAACACACCTATTGGCTAATCATGTACAACTTGTTGTTTTTTTATGTCCATGTAAAGCATGTACTACATATAAACATCAAAGTAATGTGTTACCAGTGGTATAATTTACATCTAACACCATGTATTACACAGAATGCAACTTGGGAGGCAACCCAGATATTCGGTATGCAGTATTCAAGTATCCTAAATAGAAGTTCATTAATATCAGCAATTAACTGTTAAAAAAGATGTATTAAAACACAATGCTGTAAGTGGCAAGTCCACCACTATGGAAACCTGTGTTTGATTTGGCGTGTCCAGCCTGGTCAGGTGTTGCACGGACACAAATGGCTGTGTCTGAAGACGGAAAAAATGAAGGTGGAACAGGAGCTGGCCGCAAGACTCCTCACCAGGATCACACAAATCAGACACGGTTCAGTACTTGTAGGTCAAAAGACTCCTCACACAGACACTGAACCAAGTGCACAAATTGATTGGTTGCCAGATGCCAAGACACTTTGGTTCGTATCCCACCTCTTTATTATTATTTACATTTACATTTACATTTACAGCATTTAGCAGACGCCCTTATCCAGAGTGACTTACAGTTGATACAGTCTTACAATCCAAGCAATTGTGGGTTAAGGGCCTTGCTCAAGGACCCAACAGTGGCAGCTTGGCAGAGGTGGGATTTGAACCCTGGACCTTTTGGTCCATAGTGCAGTACCTTAACCGCTAGGCTACCACAGTCCCACAGTCCCTATTTACTTCAGTTTCTCCAAACACACAGATAAGAACATGTAATAAATACATATCAGTCCAATGGTTATATTCAACTGAGTGGATCTGAGATTTATGGATTTGGGATTTTAAGAATTTTGGTTACAGCAGTGCCCTATATGGCCAGAAGCATGCTAAAGGCGCATGTGTACTTTACACCAGTCTGCTGATGCATGGGATTGTGGATGACATGAAATTGTATGTGCAAAGCAGGTTTGGAACTCAGTAGTTTGTGTTGCAATCCAGTGCTGTTTGTGTAGTCTATAGCATTTTATAGTGTTATGACTCCTAGAATTATTGCATTCATTGACCAGGCTAGCCAATGTTAACAACAAGATTAATTCCTTAGTTCTGTATATGGCTCCACATGCTAATGGTGCTTATTTCCCCAGTCTAGAGTCAACATTAAAATAGAAGTGAGATAAGATTAGTGAAATTAAGGCAAAACATCTTTCCACCAGAAAGGCTAGATGAGTGAAAGGTAAGGAGACACGTTGTGCGATGGGAATGTGAGCTGTACACATGTGAACAAAGTAATGCAAATGTACAGAGACATCAGTATTCATTTACTGACAGCACCTCCTACCATGCCAAGATTAATTAATAATATATACATTTTGGTAAACATTTCGTTGCCACATTCTAATGAAATTGCGTGGGAAGCTGGGCTTCCTGTCAATTCTGGGATGGCAAATGACAGCTTGCTGGAAAGGCAAGCAAACATTTCATACACAGTGGCAATTCAAAGTGCTTCACATAAATACAGGAAGAGGAAGCTTAAAGACTGTGGCTGAAAACGACAATGAATTACCCAAAAGATAAGACAAATGAGAAAAATAAGAATCAGGGAATAAAATAAACAAATGTACAGTAGTGAACATCCAAACAGTGAATCTACTTTCAAAATACATGGACCCAAGGGTCATGTCTGGCAGAAATGGGAGGTGAATGCAGAAAAGCCGATGCAAAGATGTTCATTCAAACAAACAGAGGTACAAAAGAGCTGCGCAAAAAACAGCCAAAGTCATACTTATTTCTATAGTGCGTTTTACAATGGAGCATTGTTTCAAAGCAGCTTTACAATTTTAAATTATCTTCTATTATCTAAGTCCAACCCCAAATTGAGCACCTAGGGTGACAGTGGCTAGGAAAAAACTCCCTAAACGTTATAAGGAAGAAATCTTGGAAAAACCAAGACTCAAAAAGGGATTGAACCTCCTTGGGCAGCTTAGATGACACGTGATATAATTAAGTCAAATAGTCATTAAGACTAAATGCATCCTGCTAATGCTGAAAGTGTTAATATCACGTGTGTGCCATTACTTCTGGGCAGTTCACAGGGCTTCCTTCTTAGTGTGTGGAGAGTGCCTCTGGTGGTGCCGCTAGCACTCAGTGTACAGTACTTACGCCAAAAGTATGTCAGGTTTTAAACTGAGCAAAACCAATCTATTACTGCCTCAAATTTAGTGCTATGACAGCTAACTTACCTGTATAAATTTGCATATGGACCTTCCAGACAAAATGAACACAGAGACAAAGAGGGATTTTCCAAAAGATCATCATGAGCCAATTTTTGCTGAGGTCTTCAAAGCTGGACATTGAATTCCAGTCCTGGGGCCTCATTTATAAACTGTGCGTACACCAAAAAATGGATCTGAAATGTGCGTACGCAACATCTCAAGCAGAAACCAGGATCTGCGGGAAAATGGACGTTTATCTGCCAAGCTTTTACCTCACATTTTGGAGAGAATTGCAGCTAAATGCACAAATCAAGAGTATCCATTTATATCAAATTAAGCTCCATTATGGCCACTAAGTCAAAAAATCAAACCTAAGCATTCCTTTGTTTGATGTACTTATTGATTTATTAGAGTATACCAGTTCATTAGCCTGGTTTTATGTACTGACATTAATTGCTCTAAACAACTGCATGAGGACGTGTTATGTCGGTTGTGAATAACTGGACTCCAGTGCAAGGGTACTTTTTTTACATTTTTAAGTTCATTTAATGTTGTTGAAATTTCAGACATTATACCTTTTATTTCTTTTAGATTTATTAGCATTTCAATTGCTATTCATTGGTAACTCATCATCTGAGAACGCAACCTCCGCTGAAGGCAGGTGGGAATATAAAAAGGTGGCCTTTAAATCTATCATTAATAAAGTCTGAGTGTTGCGTTTTTATTTAAAATATCTATTATTAAAATAAAATTTTAGACATGTGAAACAAAGATGCTGAACTCTATAGACTGTAGGATGAGAGCGTTTACTGATAGATTTAAAGGCCACTCTTTTATTTTCTGCAAGGCTCATCATCCAAATCAGTATCTCCCTCTTTGTCACTCATCGCGCCACTTAAGAGAGGTTCTGTTGAAGCCATTCTTGCAGGAAGTGAGGGTGAAGGTATGGGCTTTACTCCACCAATTACAGTTAGACTCTGCCTGTGAAGCTGCATCAAGTTTTAGGTCGGACCACTTTTTTTGTCCTGCAACAGTGCGGCTTCTGGAATTAACGCCAAGTGTTGCCACTCAACAACCCTCCATTTGTTTGTGATGCCAATACTGTTGCCTCCAACAACACATTTTTTCTTGCCTCGATCTCCAAAACAAGAACTCCCACCTCACATTCTTCAGATAATCTATTTTTTCCATTCGGCAAGGTTTTATTGATCTCAATTTTTTTTGTGCGCACGCCATTTCCTGGTTTAGTGCGTACACACACTCTCACGCCAGAATCCACGCAGAGTTTTATAAATGAGGCCTCTGGACTTTATAATCCTTGGTAGGTATGAAACTGTTTGGCCAACCAATTATATTAACTGTTCCCTTACCTTCCAGCAAGACCAAAATCCAGGACTGAAAACTGGATTCAAGGTCCAGATTTGAAGGACTAGAGCATACTGGCCTGAAAATATGACTAGAACACCACCTCTTACAGACAAAAGACATCGCAATGTAGGTTGTGAAACATTTAACATCTTAGGAAAAAAAGTAGAAGGTTATGAGCTACCACCAAGCACCTTGTGACAAGCTGTCAAATGTTTTTCACTGAAACAAGCATCCATACAAGCTAAAGACTGATCATTGCGTATCATTTTCTATGTTCTAAGGATCACAAATTCTTCAGGAAAACCCATATAGCATGAAATTGAAAACATCTCGACTTCCCCCTGAACTGCTGTGGTTACGTGACGCTATTTGTAAAGTTGAGTGGGATTCTACAGTTTAAGAACCCTGTTGTTCTTAATCTACTCACTTCCTCTGTAAGCTTTAATGACAAAGGTACAAAATGGCACCACTGGTGATATCTATGACCTAAGGATCTAGAAGGACTGTGTCCCACAAACGGTGAAAAGGTAAAACAATTTAAAAGATTAAAACAGCTTGATGGTGAAAAGTTAAAGCAATTTAAAAGATTAAAATGGCTTGATGCTCTGCCCTTAATTCTGTGTCCCCGGAGAGCCAGTCAGTCAGGAAGTGTGCAGTGCCAATAGCTTTGAGCCCATCATTGTTCACTCACCTGCCCTGCTGTGAACAGATGATTATCTAAAAGATAAAGTAACCTCTTCACTGAAATCATTTACAGAAGGGCCTCCAGTACCTGGAAGGAACCTACACACTCCCTTCAGGCTGGAGATATGGTTTGGATAAGATCTCAAGAGCATTTGTTTGTGTCCTACAAACTAACACGAGGAGGAACCTTTTTCTTAGAACGTCTTAGAGCGTCTATACTGAGCGTCTGTACTTTAAAAGCACTTACTTCTTTGGAGAGCTCATGGTGGTATCATAGCTGCTAATGCTAACTGCAGCCTGTCTGAGTCTTCTGGAGCATTAAGTTCCTGTTTTCCTTTCAGCTGGCAGTCAATACATCCCTTTTTAGGACCGATGGAGATTTGTTTGCACTAAGAATGCAGTGCTGTAGATGTAAAATAAAGAAAAACAAGATCTTTACTGAGTAACAGGTATTGAGAATCTGAATCACTGTGTACTGAATTGTGAATATGAACGATACGATTCGTGTGGCTCAACTCACAAGTTTAAGCCAGTCAGCCGAGTACCAAGAAAATGGCGAGAACCAAGACACTTTTCTGCTCAAAATGGGTCGAGAACCGAGGTACCACTGTATATACAGTCCATGTAGTAACTATACACACACACTTGCACACAAGGCTGCATAACGTCTCTGTGAGTATGTGTTCGTGGGCCAATAAACGCTATTGTTTATTGTTAAGATTTTTAACCTACTTAACCTAAATCCTTCCTTTCCAGATACATTAAGTTGTAGGTACAGACGTAACAGCACAGACTATGGCGCTGAAAGTTTTCTAAACACAAAAGTAGAGAAATGAGCACTTAACTGCAAAGTTACAGATGACAAATAAAGCACACAGCCACCTGGGTAGCAAACAGCAGAGTAATCAGCAACTTATTGAATCATCAATCAGCAAGAAGAGTCAAACTGGGGTGTGTCAGCAAGCAATATGAAACCAGATGAGTCGGCATGAGAGCAACAGAAGCATCGTTTGCCTGGCATGGTGCTCCTTATAAACACCTTGCTGATAAGACAGAGGCTGAAGCTGCATGACTCATGTGTGGATCGCAAGACAGTTGTGGATGTCCCAGCGCAGTGTGGCTGAGGACGGGATGATGTAACAGTGCTGTGTGTACAGCATCTTGGATTTTCAGTCAATAATGCTAGATTGCGGAATCCCATACAGCTTTGCTGTATTATATGTAATAAGATATAAATTGTGAAAGAGTGGTTCAAGGCTTTTTTGCAGTGGTCCAAATCTCCCATCATCAATACAAGATCTTGGGGAAAATGAATGCAACTCATTTTCCCCACTGCGCAAAGTCTTCTCCAGCACATCCCAAAGATTCTCAATGGGGTTCAGGTCTGGACTCTGTGGTGGCCAATCCATGTGTGAAAATGATCTCTCATGCTCCCTGAACTACTCTTTCACAATTTGACCCTTCTGAAACAGATAAACAGATGAACATCTTTTCCACGACCACAGAATGTCTTTCGACATGGTTGTTTAACAAGTGAGAAGCTACTCACTGCATCAATAAGGGTTAAAGAACTTGTTGCCAGCTGAAACATAATCATCAATGCAGTTATTATCCGATGGGAGGCTGTTTGTTCAGTTAAATCATTTGCTTAGTAAAATCCAGGTGTTGACCTTTTTTTGGCCGGGCAGTGTATTTATTAATGCATTCATTTTCTTATCTGCTTAATCGTGGTCAGTACAAGGCAGGAACAATCCTAGACAGGGTGCCAATTCATCATAGGACACAGGAACGTACACACTAAGAACACTTTAAACACACCAATTAACCTATTGCATGTCTTTAGAATGTGGGAGGAAACCTGAGTACCTGGAGTAAACCAAGTCGGATAAGGGGAGGGCATGCAAACCTCACAGAGTTGGAGTCCAAGGTCGGGATTGAACTGGGGATGCTGGAGCTGTGAGGCGACTGCTGTGCCACTTTTATGTACAGTGGGGCAAGAAAGTATTTAGTCAGCCACTGATTGTGCAAGTTCTCCTACTTAGAAAGATAAGAGAGGTCTGTAATTTTCATCATAGATACACTTCAACTATGAGAGACAAAATCACATTGTAGGATTTTTAAAGAATTTAATTGTAAATCATGGTGGAAAATAAGTATTTGGTCACCCACAAACAAGCAAGATTTCTGACCTTTAACAACTTCTTTAAGAAGCTCTTCTGTCCTCCACTCGTTACCTGTATTATTGGCACCTGTTTGACCTCGTTATCTGTATAATAGAAACCTATCCACAGCCTCAAACTGTCAGACTCCAAACTCAACCATGGCCAAGACCAAAGAGCTGTCAAAGGACACCAGAAAGAACATTGTAGACCTGCACCAGGATGGGAAGAGTGAATCTACAATAGGCAAACAGGTTGGTGTGAATAAATCAATTTTGGAAGCAATTGTCAGAAAATGGAAGACATGCAAGGCCATTGATAATCTCCCTCGATCTGGGGCCCCATGCAAGATCTCAGCCTGTGGGATCAAAATGATCTTGAGAACGGTGAGCAAAAATCCCAGAACTACACGGAGGGACCTGATGAATGATCTGCAGAGAGCTGGGACCAAAGTAACAAAGGCTACCATCAGTAACACACTACGCCGAGAGGGACTCAGATCCTGCAGTACCAGACGTGTCCCTCTGCTTAAGCCAGTACATGTCCAGGCCCGTCTGAAGTTTGCCAGAGAGCATATGGATGATCCTGAAGAGGATTGGGAGAATATCATGTGGTCAGATGAAACTAAAATAGAACTTTTTGGTAAAAACTCAACTCGTCGTGTTTGGAGGAAAAAGAATGCGGAGTTGCATCCCAAGAACAGCATACCTACTGTGAAGCATGGGAGTGGAAACCTCATGCTATGGGCTGGTTTTCTGCAAAGGGGACAGGACGACTGATCCATGTTAAGGGAAGAATGAACAGGGCCATGTATCGTGAGATTTTAAGCCAAAACCTCCTTCCATCAGTGAGAGCATTGAAGATGGAACGTGGCTGGGTCTTCCAGCATGACAATGATCCCAAACACACCGCTCAGGCAACGAAGGAGTTTGCAATTAAATTCTTTAAAAATCCTGCAAAGGTTATGTTACAAAGTATTGAGTTGAACCAAATTTATTGACCAAATACTTATTTCCCACCATGATTTACAATTAAATTCTTTAAAAATCCTACAATGTGATGTCCTGGATTTTTTTTCCTCATTTTGTCTCTCATAGTTGAAGTGTACCTATGATGAAAATTACAGACCTCTCTCATCTTTCGAAGTAGGAGAACTTGCACAATCAGTGGCTGACTAAATACTTTTTTGCCCCACTCTACTGTATTTAATGTGGTGTTTGGACAATGTCAGAATCACATAATACGCAATTTCACAGAACGTCTTGTGGATGTTACACAACGCCTCCCTCTCTCTCTCTCTCTCACACACACCACACACCACACCACACCACACTATCCTGGTGGGGACTTTCCATAAACATAATGATTACTGCAGCTAAGTAATGCTTCACCTACCCCTAACCTTAACCTCAGTAACCTCATACAAATCTTTTTTCTCTTGGCTTTTCAAAACAAAGTTGCAGTTTCTTTAACAAAGCAGTTGTGCCCATAGGGACCAGAATGATGCCCTGCCAGAAATGTCAGATCTTTCTATCCTTGTCCTTGTATCCATAATGTACTAAAAACAAACCCACACACAAACAAACAGACACACACCTGTAAGGATGTGTGTAAAAAAGGATATGAAATGCACTTTTTCCTCAGTTAGCTTATTCTCAACCTAATATTGGCGTAAATTAAGTCTGGAAAAAAGAAAAGAAACAATATTTTTTAACAAAATCACATGTTCCACAATTATTGGCATCTCTACACTCAATACTTGTACCATTGTTTTTTTGGATCACACCAGATATCGAAAGCAAGGGTTTATTTTACACTGACATATGTAATATTAACATTGCCGCAATAAATAAATGACCAAATACAATATTTATGTCGCATTTGTTTAGTTCAGTTCTCTTTATCTACTTTCAGGACTTGTGAAAATCAGTTTTATACAGAAATATAGTGGTATCTCGGCACTAGACCACCTCGGAGATCATCGAAGTTGGTACTCGCCACGTTTGCTTAAACTTGTATTAGTCAAGCGGCACCACTCGTTTCAACTGAAATATGATTCACGATTAACGATTCAGTACACGGTGATTCAGTGATTCAGATTCACAGCAACGGTTGCTCGGAGATCTCCGATATCATTCATTCATTCATCTACTGTACAGTATTCTTAGTGCAAATAAGTCTCCATGGCTCCTAAAAATGTGAGTTTATAAGAGCCAACTGAAAGAAAAACAGGAATGGAATGGTCAAGAACACAGGCTGCAGTTAGCCCAGAGTTCATCAACAGAGCAAGTGGAACAGAGCAGAAGACAAGCCTTCTGGAACAACTTAATGATGAGAACTGAGGTACCACTGTATAGTAAATACAAACGGGTTCACAACTCTCAAGCATCCATGTGTGTGTGTGTGTAAATACATAAGTTCTTGGCGGTTGGAGTTGTGTCTGCCTCCTCTTTCCCTTTGATCATCACCACACCTCATTAATCAACTTTTAGCCCAAGAGCTTAACTGATGGCTGTTTGAATGTGCATTTCTCGAGCTTTACAAACAGATGGCCTCTCAGGAGATGCTGCCAAACAGGCTGGACATAATTTAAGAGTTCGTTCTCTGAAAGGGAAAACATCAAAATACCTGCAAAATATCACAACGATGTATTCACTAAAAATTAATTTGCAATGGCCTGGAAGACATTACTTTAGGGCATTACTACTACTACTAGCCTTAAGGCAAGAAGAAATATTCATAGTGCCCTGTGGTGATGATAAAGATGATTTTCCACTCCCCAGTCCCTCAGATGCAAATGACTTTATAGGCATGTTTCATTTCAACTCTTTCTTGTTCCTGTGCTGAAGGCTTCAAGGGAAGTGGGTACCTGTATTTGACAGTGATAGAGCTGAGACCAAGACAATCAATGCAAGGGCATAAGCCACCATCCTTATTACTAACAAAGAAGAACTCTGCTGCAGTAGGTGGAGGGTTGATTTAAGACCATGGTTCCCAACATGGGGTCTGAGCCACCCTCAGGGGGTGCAAAACATCACAGGGGGTGCATAAGGCTAAGTCTGCTCCCAGGTGCTCAGAGTTTGTCAAGAAAATTTGCACGTTAAATAAAATGTGACTCAATGGATAGCACTGTTGCCTCACAGCGAGAAGGTCCTGGGTTCGATCCCAGGTAGAGCAGTCTGTGTCCATACTGTATGGAGTCACAGTTCCACTCGACTCCCGCAGTTCACTCAAAGCATTGTGAGCAGACACACACAGCTGACCTGTGTGAAAGGACCTCTCCAGATAATGTCCACATCAGAAACTGTTAACAGTAGGGTATATCTAAATAAATAAACTTATTCTGAAATAAAATCTTGTGTTTGGTTGCACATGTCAGTGATCAGACGATGTTTTGACTCCTTCCAACAGATTCAGAGGAGCTCTTTTATGGTGAAAGACATTTGGTGAGGTTGTTGAGTACACGAGTAAATAGAAGTTGACCTCGTGATGCAACAGTCAAGCAAAGACGGAATCCTGCTGCAATGAAGACTCGACAGAGTGTCAGAAATCAGAGGCACCCATTTTACAAAGCAGATTTTTTTTTACAAAGATCAGAATCTGTTAACAAGGCAAGGGAAAGAAGTTCAGAACAGTGGCAGCACCGGTAGTCGGGGTACAAGTCTGAGATGAAAACACAATATCCACAACATAATGTATACCAGAGTCCATATCAAAAACAGGACAACAGCTAACAAAGAAGGGTCATGCACAATACATACAGCACAGATCTAAAGGCTCAAAACTTGCACACCAGGAGATGTCAGCATGGATTCCCATTATCCCAGCAGATGCAATGGCTGCTTTATATAGGTTGAAAGCAGTAACCAATGAGAAAGTATCTCTAGAACTACAGAAGGGAGCGCTTTGGTGGCATGGATGCAAAATGTTTATGGCCGGTGTTACACTCACCATCATCTATATGTCAAATTTTGATGCCCTCAACACTAGCAAAGTCAACATATGAAAATAATCAAGGCTTTATTTGTGCTCCAGCTTGACTGCATAGGTGGCTGAGAACCAAAGTACCACTGCATTTGAAGTTTTGCCATAAAACTCAATCTAACACATCTAGCATCTAATCTGCCACACCCGAACAGCCCATCAGAACAACCTCTTAAATAGAACAGGGAGTGACAAATATCTACAGGTAGATACTTGACTTCCACGGTAAACAATATATCTGCTACAAAAAAAAAAAAGCAAAACATCATGCAGGGGTTGCTGTCAGAAACCAGATAGCTGGTCATCATCAGGCCAAATGTAGCTACCCATAAGGCACAACAAATCCCTATTTCACTGTTAAAAGAATAGGCCAACAATGTGTGTAGTGATGTTTTCAGAATGAAAGGATCTGGAAGGCCCAAAACCTATTCATGCAGATATATTAACCAGCTGAAATCTACAGGTCTCAAAGACAAGAAAAAACCCTTAAAAACTGTCAGCAGAACTCATAGCTTCAGAAAACAAGACTCTTTCAAGCAGAGCAATAACCTGAAGATTGTGTAATGCAGGTTGTGTGTCTAAATGTGTTAAAAAGCCATCGCTGTCAAAGAAAAACAAGGAAAGAATGAAGGTTCTGGAAGAATATGGAAAGTTCGATTTAGAGTGGAGTTGTGTGGACTGATGAATCATGATTTCAGTTGCATGATGATGGTCCAGAGAGGTGTTTTCAATGATCTGGTTTGAAATACAGCAGTAAATAAACCTCTACTACCATTACAAATGGAATTAGATGACACATGGTTTGGGAAGCCTGTTCTGATTCTGGTACTGATGAGCTACTCCACCGTGAGAAATCAAGAAATGCTTTAGAGTACAGAAGAAAATTACAGAAAGGCTTTCTTCCCACAATTGAAAAGTTGTTCTCTAAAGAGGAACAATGCTGCTGCTCACACTGTGAAGACCACCAAGAAATGGCTTGAAAGTCTATCATTCTCATGTTTTGGCTCATCAGAGTCCAGATTTGAAGCCTGTAGAGAAAATGTGGTCTCACATTAAACAAAATAACTGGGAAACATTTTTCAGCTACTCACCAACTATTGTATTCGAAGCCATTACTATTGAGTGGAACAAGGAAAAGACTGTGCAAATTTACTCACAAGACAAACATTTAAGGAAATCAAAGGAAAACAAGTTATTGTATCTATTTGAACAATTCTTGCCCATTTTCTGACCAATTATTTGCTGTTGAGACCAATCTTATAGTTGCCTTTATTTTTAGTTTTAGCCCATTGTTTTTGTCCAGAAGTTCATACAGTAAGCTTACATAGCCACCATGATTTAAATTACTAACATTACTATTTACTAACATTGCCCACCTCGATGCTGTTAGGACTATGGCTCCGCACCATTCACACATTAAGCACTGGAAATAACTTGTGTAAATTGCCTCTGCAAAGTCACATGGGTGCTCACTTCTTCAACCCACAGATGTTCAAATGTCATCTGCATTTTGCTTTATTAAGAATATGAATATATAGTGGTACCTCAGTTCTCATTGTTAATAAGTCCCTTGCTCAAGGACCCAACAGTGGCAGCTTGTAAGAGGTGGGATTTGAACCCTGAACCTTCTGGTCCATAGTCTAGTACCTTAACCACTAGGCCACCACAGTTCTAGAAGGCTTGTTGAGTTATTATTCCCACAAGGAATAATGTAAACTGAATTAATCTGTTTCAGTCCCCCAGAAAATTCACAATGTATAAGGCATTACATGCATTAATGGAGTTGTATTGTACAGGTGCTCCCTGATTTATGATAGGGATATGTTCTGACAAATCCATCGTAATATATCATGAACTGAAGAGTTTAACAAGTGTTTGGTAGGGCGGTCTGTACTGTAGCAGAGCCTATGATGCGTAATGATAAGTGCATTCATGTTTAAAACACTTAATTAACCTACAGTTGGCCAAAATCATTAACACAAGCATGATTTTATAATAAAGTGTTGAAAAATCTCATGTAATTTAGTGAGTAATGAATTGAAATTGAAAAGTAAAAGCAAAATACTGCTTACGCTAACTGCAGCCTGTGTTCTGGAGGATTCAGGACAGGATTTCCCTTTCCTTTTTAACCATTATAGGACCCATTTGGACTTATTTGCACTAAGAATATAGTACTGTAGATCTAAAAGTAAAGAAAAACACAATAAATAGCGGAGATCTCCCTGAGCAAGGGCTATTGCGAATCTTAATCACTGAATTACTGTATGCTGAATCTTGACTCGAGTTTCTGCTGAAACAAGTCACGCGACTCGATTCATACAACTATAAGCAAGTGCACTGAGTATCGAGTAAACGACGAGAACTGAAATAAAGAAAACTCTAGCACCCAGAGTAAACCCACCCAGACATGGGGAGGACATGCAAAGTCCACACAAGCAAAGACTGAGATCGGGCTTAAATCGGGGATCTTGGAGCTGTAAGCCAACTGTGCTAATGATATGTGTTACCCTGCGAGCAAATGAATAGATCAAGAATTCTTATCGAACCTTGGGCTCCATACACTAGACAATATCTTAGCTCACCATTGTAGGGATTAGGGTGCCTTCCAACCAGGTCAGGTGGCACACTCAGACACAAATGCCTTCAGTGAAATACTGTTATGTAATAATGTTATGGATTTGACTGATAACTAGTGATAACTCCCACCAGTAAGAGCAGAAGGAAAGTAAAAGCAATATAATTCATGGATAGGGTACAGCTCTTCAGTGTCAGCCATTAAAACATATGTAAAGATGTAAATACAAGTCGTTGTGCTTGTATAAAACATCATTTGAATAGAACACACTCAAAATTAATCGGGATTCAATGTGTCACAGGGCTTTTTGTGAGCATGTTTCAATGTGCTGTTGTTCGTGCTTTCTGCTTTCATTTGGTATTCAAGACGGCGTCACCGAAATGTTACGTTTCACATTGAACAACTGTTGTGTTATTATTTCAAGGAGTCAATAGTCCTTGCAACACAATGATCAATTTGTTTTTCTCGCTTCCTATTAATTGAAAGTGAAAAATGTTGTGGCGAGAGTGACAATCACTCTCCAGGCATTTTTATCCTATAAAATTGAATATCTCAGTCCCATGTTTCTCTTTAGTACACTGGTCTGTGGATAATAATTAATTCTTAATTACAGCATATTACAAATATTCATAATGCACAGGTCTAGACAGTAAATTAAAGTGAATGTGAAGTGTATGTGCCCTACGATGGATTGTGGCCCTGTCTAGGGTTGTCCCTGCCTTGCGCCCTGTGTCGCCTGCTAGGCACCGGCTTTTGCATGACCCTGTCCAGGACTAATCGGATAAGAAAATGAATGAATATTATACTTGAATTCAATTGAAATTGAAGATAAAGCTGACCATATTTTAGCTTATCTTTTCGGTTAGACCAAAACAAGTACCACAGTTTGTGTATAGTGATGTAAAAACTGATATCAAACTGTTATCAATATAAACAGTGTGCTTTGACACAGTCATGATTTTTATCTTCTTCCAAATGGGATTACTTGCAGAAGCTTCACCCACAGCGATGACACCGCAGTGTTTCGAAAGACTTTGTTAGCATATGTGTATCACAGTCATGTGTTGAGTCATCCCAGAGTTATGAAAACAAGATTATAAGATGGCAAGAGGGCAAAGGGTGGGCATCGGGTTCTAAGGTTTAGCTACAGTACTATAGATGTACTGTAGAATATCGCATTCCAAAGTTATTTTTGAGTTCTTGCTGGGGTAAGTTTAGCTTACTGAGGGAGTAGGGCATAGTCATGGTGTCTTCAGAATGGCTCTCAGCCAGGAACAAACCAAACCTAAAACGTTTAGTGCGGTTGCCATGGAAGCTGTAATAAGAAGTTGGATGGGCAAGTTCGAGACAGAGTAGACAGGACTTTTCTATGCAGCATGTGCAAAACCACTTACCCTAAAGGCATTTGCAAAGTTTTTACATCTTGCTCAGCATCATTGTCATTCTCTTTTTAACCCTTTAGTGGATATGAACAGACTAGATGACTGTAGCTGAGACAAAACCTGCAGTTAAGAGTTGAATGAAGGTTTGAGGTGCATTTTGGGTGATTATATTTGAAAAACAGTATAGTGGTACCTCGGTTCTCAACGTCAGAACTCATCTAATTCGGTTCTCAATGCATTTTGACTAGAAAATTTGTCTCGGTTATTGTCTTTGCTCTGTACTCTGCACACTTGCTTAAACTCGTATGAGTCGAGTTGAGTTGCACGACTCATTTCAGCCGAAATTCGATTCATGATTCAATACACAGTGATTCAGATTCACAATAGCCCTTACTCTTGCTCATTGGAGATCTCCGATGCGTTTATCATGTTTATATTTTTTATTTTTACATCTACAGTACTGTATTCTAAGTGCAAATAAGTTGCCATGGGTCCTAAAAAGTTTAGTTATAAGAGCCAACCGAAAGGAAATCAGGAACTGAAAACCAAGAGGATCTTCGCACAGAGTTCACCAATAGAGTAAGTGTTTTGCTTTTACTTTGCAATTGAAGTCCATTACTCACTAAATTACATGACACAATAACACTTTATTATAAATTAAGCTTTCGGTTAATGATTTTGGCCAGCTGTAGGATAACGTAAGTGTGAATCTGTTATACACTATGACACAGCATGGACTATATTAAACTCATCGGTTCATGATACATTTAACTTATGATTGATTTGTCGGAACATATCCCCATCGCAAATCAGGGAGCGCCTGTACAATACAACTCCATTAATGCATATAATGCCTTATACAGTGTGGATTTTCTGGGGGTCTGGAATGGATTCATTCAATTATTCCTTATGGGAAAAATTTGCTCAGTACTTGTCATTTTCGGTCCTCGACAAGCCTTCTGGAAAAAATTAACAATGAGAACTGAGGTACCACTGTATATTTAAAAACATTGTAAAGTTGTGAAAAATGCAAAATGAAGCATTTTCACAAACTGCCTCAGACCTTTGTTAAGAATTAATGACGTATAGTACTAGCCAGAGCTATCAAGCATTACTAAGGGTTGCCGAAATGCAGATGTGCCCACAGGCCAACACAGTTACACATAAACACAATGCTTGAGTCAAATGACAGACCAAAGAAGTAGAAGTGTGATTTCCACAAAAAAAGCTGGCAAGATGGTGACAGTTGTAAGAAACAGAGATAAGACAATGTCATGAAAAGACACAATAGATCTGGGGCTTAATTACAATCATTGATGAGGAACAGTAAGACAAAGGTGATAGTATTCTGGCAAGGGTGAAATCCTCCCATGGTCCACAATGACAGACGGTGCTGTACTGATCAGCCGAGGATGATGTTTCAGTATGTGTTTACATTCAGAAAGCACTGCTGAATTCAAAATTTCTAGCTTAAATATTTTTGCTGTTTCACACTGTCTTCTATATGTTCTATATCCAACATGTGAACAGGTACAGAACAGACGTGCAAGCCGAAAACAACAGTGATGCCAGCACCCCTACAAATAAGAGTAAAAAGTCAGTGTTTTTGAAACGGAGCTTACAAACACTAAAACCATACAAAGTATATGGTTTAAACATAAAATGTTAACAACTAAGAATTACCCCTTGGCCTCCCAAACTGTAAGAAAATGGATTTCTCATTGGATGCTTAGCAACCGTAAAGCTCTGATCCTAGAATCGCCCCTGGATGCACCATAGAATAATAATTGCAAGAGCTTTTAGAACAAATTTTGCTTACAGAATATTAATTCATTTTATTATTTCATGCTTTGCTCATTTGAATTAAAACAGTTCTAATAATTATGATTCCTTTTTACACACCACCATAAAGATAGCCTTGCAATTCTACCATGAATAGCATTTTTGCTCATTTTATTTCTAATGGTGGAATCATAATTGCTGACAGCTGAGGCAAGCAAGACCTGCAGTTCCTCAGATGTTCATCAGGGTTCTTTTGTGACTTTCTGGCTGAGTCATTAATGCGCTTTTGGAGGAATTTCAGTAGGCTGGCCATTTCTGGAAATATTCACCACCGTTCCAAGATTTTTTTCATTTGGAGGTAATGACTCTTGGTGTGTTTTGTTGAGGTACTGGCGCTTGAGAAAACAGTAAATTTCGATTGAACATTGCTTGAAAATATTAAAACTAGCAATAATGAAGCCTGGGTGTGTCTAGTCTAACAATCTTTTTAAAGCACTTTGGTTGTGCAGTAGCAATTCGCTAGCCCACCACAAAGACCCGGGGTTGAGTCCCAGTGATGCCTTCCAGCTGGGTGCTGCAAAAGAGACCTTTATCCAGCCCTGCAACAGATTGGTATTTGCGCTTCCACCTGTGCCCAGTGAATACCAAGTTTGGCTCCGTACCCCTGAGACCTGACCAGGATAAGATGGGTCAAAACCCGGTGGACTTTTATGTGGCAGCATCTTGGACTTTCATGTGGTTCTGAGCAAGTGTCAAAAATGACCCAAAACATACAAAACTGATATATTCACTCTTATTCCAGTGGTACTGCTCCCATCAATGATGTGGTCTGCTGATTGCCCAAGTGTACTCTACATTAATCTATTCACAACAGGTAAAATATCTGATATCCTGATATCGATATCCCAATATCCGATATCTGCTGGTTAAAGCTTGGCAAAAACTCATACCTTTCATTTTTGAACAAATATGAACATTAATCAGGTGTCATGAAAGTTGCCATTTTGATGTTTAGAAGTGTTCGATCTCTGTGGCTGTTATTTAAAGGAGGAATCAGACTATAGTTACCTGTACATATAGAAAGAGCTCCATTTGAACTTTGGTAGCCTAGCAGTTAAGGTATTGGACTATGGACCAAAAGGTCCAGTGTTCAAATCCCACCTTTGTTAAGCTACCACTGTTGGGTCCTTGAGCAAGGCCCTTAACCCACAATTGCTTGGATTGTAATATTGCATCAATTGTAAGTCGCTTAGGATAAGGGCGTCTGCTAAATGCTGTAAAAGTAAATTTGCGAATGTACAGCTCTTTACACTGAGTCTCGTTTGGACTTCTGATCAGTTGAAATGTAAACTGGAGTCCAAGCATTATGTTTGGCGGAAACAAAACAGCCCACCACCACAAATATACCATACGTACTGTGAAGCATTGTGGTGGTGATAATTAAACCAGAAGGTCCAGGGTTCAAATCCCACCTCTGCCAAGCTGCCACTGTTGGGTCCTTGAGCAAGACCCTTATAACCCACAATTGCTTGGATTGTAAGATTGTATCAATTGTAAGTCGCTCTGGATAAGGGGGTCTGCTAAATGATGTAAATGTAAATGTGGTATTTTTTTCAACAAGGAATGGGCAGTTGCTCAGAATTGAAATTGGAGAAAAAACAGATGCTGCCAAGTATACCCAAGTTCTTTCGGCCTCATTACGATTTCTGTAAACAGAACAACAGTTTACTTTACTTATAAGATCAGTTTTGGTTGGAGTCTTTTCCAGAATAGTTTTGGCTTTCTTAGGCAGGTTTTCACAAATATGATTATGCCTTTTTTATGTCTCTGTGTAAGCAGTGGTCTTTCTGGGCCTCCTACCACAGAGTCCCATTTCATAATGCAAGCTGACACCTAGTTCTAGCTCTCCAGCTAAGCTTGAATTTGTTTGGAAGTTCTTTCTGCAGCATTCCAATAATATTGCAATCTGTTTCTCTTTCATCCACATCCAGAGATGCTATCCTGTTTGAAAAACAGCATATATAGTTTTTTTTTTTTTATTATCACCACCAGTATTTCATTATACCAGCATTGATTGTTGGTGACCATCACACTCACCACAGCAACACATTCTGATGACTGGCATACTAACCACAACACATACTGGTCTATTTAAGCTACAGTACCAAAGGGTTACAAACTGCTTGATGACATTGTGTATAGTGGACACAAGAACATCTCTGGAGATGGTTTTGTAGTCTAGGTATTTCCCATGCTTTTCTACAATAGGTTTCTTAAATCCTCAGATAATTATTTCCTCTTCTTTTGTTTCTCCATACTTATTATGCTATAAACAAACACACTAAGAGTTGACTCTGTCTTTTGTCTATTTAAACTTGGTCTATTTAAAATATGATTTAGCAGACACCCTTATCCAGAAAGACTTACAATTAATACAATCTTACCGTCCAAGCAATTGTGGGCCTTGCTCAAGGACCCAACAGTTGCAGCTTGGCAGAGGTGGGATTTGAACCCTGGACCTTCTGATCCATAGTCCAGTACCTTAACCGCTAGACTAACACGTGTCTGAAATTTTGTATGCCTGTTTGAACAAGAGCTAAAGGATGCTACATGCTAAAGGACTAGTGCAAATGTAATTCTGATACTTAATCAGGACCTAAGGGCAGATCTAGAGGTAGAACAGTGGACCATTTTGGCCATGGGACATTACAGCTCTGTTTTTGGATCCACACAGTCTGGGCTCTCCATATCGCCTACAGCTGTAACTTTTCATTGGTGTGTTTAGTTACAAATTATCTTTAATTATCAGGTACACCTTCTTGAAATCTACAGCCCTAAATCAGAAAAAGTAGGGACCTTCAATATGACACATTTATAGGTTTCCACGTATAAAAAGTCAGTTCATGAACTTTCTGTCTTGCTGTCCTTAAACAAAGTCCACAGAGAATTGGTTTGCCAGCTTTGATTGAGAACCTGGCTGGCTCGCACCAAGCCTTGACTTCAAATCTATCAGACACCTTGGAAATACATTCAAATGCCAAAAGTTATTGTCTAACATCAGAAGCTGACCTTACAGTCATGTTCCAAAATCTAGTGGAAAGCCCTCACTGGCCAGCTTCTATCCAGTTTGAAGTAAGTGGGGTATTATCATCCACCTTCCACTAAAATAGTGTATTAGAGGCAATTTTTCAATGGTACATTGCGTTCTGGTGTCCACCTGACATTCTTCAGCATAATCATATCCTAAGAGACCTCTCACCAAATTTGCAATCCCTAGATCTGGATGTGCAGCATCTGTTATTAGAGTTGAAGGATTCTAACACAGAGCAATGGTTTTTAAAACAGTATTAACACCCAAAACAACTTTATACAGTGGTGTGAAAAGGTATTTGCCCCCTTCCTGATTTCCTATTTTTTGCATGTTTGTCACACTTAAGTGTTTTGGAACATCAAACCAATTTAAGTATTAGTCAAAGACAACACAAGTAAACACAAAATGCAGTTTTTAAATGAAGGTGTTTATTATTAAGAGAGAAAAAAATCCAAACCTACATGTTCCTGTGTGAAAAAGCGATTGCCCCCCTTGTTAAAACATAACTTACCTACGGTTTATCACACCTGAGTGCACTGCCTCTAGCCACACACAGGCCTGATTATTGCCACACCTGTTCTTAATCAGGACATCACTTAAATAGGACCTGCCTGACAAAGTGAAGTACACCAAAAGATCGTTATAAGCTACACATCAGGCTGTGATCCAAAGAAATTCAGGAACAACTGAAAAAGAAAGTAATTGAGATCTATCAGTCTGGAAAGGGTCATAAAGCCATTTCTAAAGCTTTGGGACTCCAGCGAACCACAGTGAGAGCCATTATCCACAAATGGCAAAGACATGGAACAGTGGTGAACCTTCCCAGGAGTGGCCGGCTGACCAAAATTACCCCTACTCATCCAAGAAGTCACGAAAGACCCCACAACAACATCCAAAGAACCGCAGGCAACCTAAGAAAGAGACTGGGCAAAAATGGCCTGCATGACAGAGTTCCAAGACGAAAACCACTGCTGAGCAAAAGAACATTAAGAGCATTACGAGACAAAAGTTTAACACTTTGGAAGGTGTGTGTCCCAATACATCTGGCGTAAAAGTAACACAGCATTTCAGAAAAAGAACATTATAGCAGCAGTAAAATATGGTGGTGGTAGTGAGATGGTCTGGGGCTGTTTTGCTGCTTCAGGACCTGGAAGACTTGCTGTGATAAATGGAACTATGAATTCGGCTGTCTACCAAAAAATCCTGAAGGAGAATGTCCGGCCATCTGTTCGTGACCTCAAGCTGAAACGAACTTCAGTTCTGCAGCAGGACAGTGATCCAAAACACACCAGCAAGTCCACCTCTGAAGAAAAACAAAATGAAGACTTGAGTGGCCTAGTCAAAGTTCTGACCTGAATCCTATTGAGATGCTGTGGCATGACCTTAAAAAAGCCGTTCATGCTCAAAAACCTTCCAATGTGGCTGAATTACAACAATTCTGCAAAGATGAGTGGCCAAAATTCCTCCACAACGCTGTAAAAGACTCACTGCAAGTTAACGCAAACGCTTGGTTGAAGTTGTTGCTGCTAAGGGTGGCCCAACCAGTTATTCGGTTTAGGGGGCAATCACTTTTTCACACAGGGTCATGTAGGTTTGGATTTTTTTCTCTCTTAATAATAACCACCTTCATTTAAAAACTGCATTTTGTGTTTACTTGTGTCGTCTTATATTTGACTAATATTTAAATTGGTTTGATGCTCCGAAACACTTAAGTGTGACAAACATGCAAAAAAAATAGGAAATCAAGAAGGGGGCAAACACTTTCGAACACCACTGTACTTGAGACTTGAGAACATACAGAATATATATATATATATATATATATATATAGATATATATATATATATATATATATATATATATATATATATATATATATATATATATATATACACACACTTTTTTTAATATATATATTTTAAATACTAATTATATATATATACACATACTTCATAAGTTGTATGGTGTTTGTCTACTCAGTAAATGTGTAAATTGTTTGTTTTTAAAAATCTACAGGAAATACAGCAAATATGCTTTGTGCTTTCTGAAAACATGCCTGGAACAAGATCCATGAATGTGCAAATCATCACTTTCATGATTTGGACAGCTAAATATACCCAGAGTTGCCTGCAGGGAATGGCTCCTGACAGAGGTGTGAATTGAAATTGCACTCCAGGACATTCTCTGGACAAATGAACAATCACGACTTTAAAGAAGTGGAGGCCTGGCACAGTCTGTCCTCATCAAACAATAGAATATATCTAAATATCTCACACTAGACAATGTGCATCAGACCTCCATCCAGCAGGATCTCAAATCAGCAACTTTAGAGTCGCTTCTGACGTCAGTGTAAATTGTGTCTGCCTGATCTCCACATCACAATGCGTAAAGGCTTACCCAGTCTAGGGTTAAGTCAAAAGCTTTCTGTAGGACAAATTTGAACCAAATTAAGGCACAGACCCAAACTTACCTCATGACTTATACTAGTCCAGTACTGCCTCTACAGTTTCTGGAGGAACATGCTTGGTGCCATTGCCAGCCTGATTGACTGGTTTGACCAATGAGTGGTAGCGCTACAAGCTGATCTTGACACATCATGAGCTTCATTCTTCTCACAAGACTAAAGAGACATCCATAAAACATCAAATATACTGTATCTATCTTCTTTAACATTGGTATGGTAGACTTGTCATTATTAGAATGAAACGTCATACAAAAGTCCGAGCATAAATTGCTGTCCTATACAGTATGTAAGGCCACGGATAAGACAAACAGTTTCAAGACACAGTTTCATCATTCTAAAGATTAATTCAGTTACAGTGGGGCAAAAAAAGTATTTAGTCAGCCACTGACTGTGCAAGTTCTCCTACTTAGAAAGATGAGAGAGGTCTGTAATTTTCATCATAGGTACACTTCAACTATGAGAGACAAAATGAGGAAAAAAAATCCAAATCATTTGTAGGATTTTTAAAGAATGTAACTGTAAATCATGGTGGAAAATAAGTATTTAGTCACCCACAAACAAGCAAGATTTCTGGCTTTCACAGACCTGTAACTTCTTCTTTAAGAAGCTCTTCTGTCCTCCACTCGTTACCTGTATTAATGGCACCTGTTTGACCTCGTTATCTGTATAAAAGACACCTGTCCACAGCCTCAAACAGTCAGACTCCAAACTCAACCATGGGCAAGACCAAAGAGCTGTCGAAGGACACCAGGGGACACCATAGCACGTAGTCTCAGTAAAGACTGGAACTTCACTTCCAATTGTCTGTGTTTTTTTTTTCATTTAGCATATACAGCTTTTTAAAAAAATGGCAGCCATTTTTGCATCTGGACCAAACCCTTTACACTTGCATCACTACATCTGGACCAATTGCTGTACTCTTGCGTCACTCAGGGCTCATAGAAAAGTGTCTACCCTGAAGAAGGAGCTAAAAAAAAAAAATCACTCTACACGGCGTTCTAAGAGCTATAATCATTTCCAGCTCCTGCAGAAATGATTATAGCTCCATTAGTTCTAAAAACTATGAAAACGTTCCTGCAGTGTGAAAGCGGCCATGTTTGCACATGTGCCCTGGGACCCTGTCTAGGGTTGGTTGCCTCCTTGGCCATGTGCTGCTGATTAGGATCCGCATTGCGACCCTGAATTGGATTATGCAAGTTTGGAAAGCGAGTGAGTGAGTGATTGAGATAAAGTATGTACAATAATAAGGCTAAAAGCTCTTTAGTTAGATAAGGAGTTACACAAAGACAAAATTAGGGACAGCAACTTGCCTTTGGTTTTAGTAAGATAGCCGTTGGCTTTGTGCAAACCTCCAGAAGCTGGCTCTGCATGATAAAACACTTAATATGGGGAAATGAGAGCGAGAGGAGAGAGAGAGGACTGAAAACAGAGTGAAATAAGAGTGAGCTGGCCGAGCTGTTTGGGTGTTTGACTGAGCAGCGGGAACATCGATGGAGTAGCGCAAGAGGTCAGAGCAGTGACTCAGGGGTGTGAAGTAATCAACGACAATGGGACAAAAGCACAGAGCAACATTTAGATGTGCCCTGCAGGAGTCATATGGGAAAGGGATGGGGGCGGGGAAGCTTAGCAGCGCTTAGAAGACTAGACCTTTCTGTGTGGCACTGCAGGGTGTGACAGTTCTGCCAGCCATGCCCTAATCAAGCTGACAGGGACTTCGTACTTGAATAATGCTCTCCCGCTCTCTGCCAGTATCTCTACCGCTACTGTCTTTCAGTTCGCTGCATTCCATTTCATTTGTAACGCCGACAGTCCCATTTACATAAACACATTAGTAGATGATGCATTGTCAGTGATTAGGGTATTGTGTTGCATATTATAACAGTTGTGTCTTTCAGAAATTCGAACAAATGCAAGCACACATTGCAGTTTACAATTTGTCAGTCGGGCTCTTATACCATTTCAAAATACACAACCCTTGAGACATTCCATCAAATGGGTGGCGATCCTGGTGTCAAATGTTACACTTTACAAAAAAATATAATAATTAAAATCCTTCAGAAATTTTTTTTCCATATTGTAGTGTCACTCCATATCCCATCTATGCCTTGAGTATTATTTTCATAAGTAATCCATAATATTTTAGTTTAAAATACATATTTATAAAATAAAGCCGAAATGCGGAAAAATGTGATGGAAAAGGGTTTTTCGAATTAATACTGACATATCGAGCTCTGATTGACGGATCAAGTCACATGATTTCATTCCACCTGATCAGACCAAAATCATGGAAACATGACCTAATTCCCATTTTTTCCTGCCGAAATTTCATAAATGCGCATAACATTTGTGAAACGTTTGGATGGAAACCCAGCTTGAGTTGTGTGTTTGTTAGATTGTATTGCAAAACTATAGAAAATGAAGTTTAATTTTTAAGAGTTACAACAAGCAAATGGCACCAATTCAGCGGAATGACTCCCTTACATTATGGGTCTATGGTGTACTTTTTCAAATCCATGGCACAAAATGGAGAAATTCAGTGTGGCAAAAAAGTATTTAGTCAGCCACTGATTGTGCAGGTTGTCCTAAAGATGAGAGAGGTCTGTAATTTTCATCATAGGTACACTTCAACTATGAGAGACAAAATGAGAAAAAAAATCCAGGAAGTCACATTGTAGGATTTTACAAAAATTTAATTGTAAATCATGGTGAAAAATAAGTATTTGGTCACCCACAAACAAGCAAGATTTCTAGCTCTCACAGACCTGTAACAACTTCTTTAAGAAGTTCTTTTGTCCTGCACTCGTTACCTGTATTAATGGCAAGTGTTTGACCTCGTTATCTGTATAATAGAAACCTGTCCACAGCCTCAAACAGTCAGACTCCAAACTCAACCCTGGGCAAGACCAAAGAGCTGTCGAAGGACACCAGGAAGAAAATTGTAGACCTGCACCAGGCTGGGAAGAGTGAATCTACAATAGGCAAGCAGGTTGGTGTGAATAAATCAACTGTGGGAGCAATTGTAAGAAAATGGAAGACATACAAGACCACTGATAATCTCCCTCAATCTGGAGCTCCACACAAGATCTCATCCCGTGGGGTCAAAATGATCATGAGAACGGTGAGCAAAAATCCCAGAACTACACAGAGGCACCTGATGAATGACCTGCAGAGAGCTGGGACCAAAGTAACAAGGCTACCATCAGTAACACACTACGCCGAGAGGGACTCAGATCCTGCAGTGCCAGGTGCCCCCCCTGCTTAAGCCAGTACATGTCCAGACCAGGTTTGCCATAGAGCATATGGATGATCCAGAAGAGGACTGGGAGAATATCATGTGGTCAGATGAAACCAAAATAGAACTTTTTGGTAAAAACTCAACTTGTCGTGTTTTGAGGAAGAAGAATGCGGAGTTGCATCCCAAGAACACCATACCTACTGTGAAGCATGGGGGTAGAAACATCATGCTTTGGGGCTGTTTTTCTACAGAGGGGACAGGACGACTGATCCGTGTTAAGGGAAGAATGAACGAGGTCATGTATCGTGAGATTTTAAACCAAAACCTCCTTCCATCAGTGAGAGCATTGAAGATGGAACGTGGCTCGTAAAAATCATTTCAAGTTCCTGGAGTGGCCTAGCCAGTCTTCAGACCTCAACCTCACAAAACATATGTGGAGGGAGTTGAAAATACGTGTTGTCCAGTGACAGCCCTAAAACATCACTGCTCTAGAGGAGATCTGCATGGAGGAATGAGCCAAAATACCAGCTAGAGTGTGTGCCAACCTGGTGAAGACTTACAGGAAATGTTTGACCTCTGTCATTGCTAGACATTATAACAAGGTTATGTTACAAAGTATTGAGTTGAACTTTTGTTATTGACCAAATACTTATTTTCCACCATGATTTACAATTAAATTCTTTAAAAATCCTACAATGTGATTTCCTGCATTTATTTTCTCATTTTGTCTCTCACAGTTGAAGTGTACTTATGATGAAAATTACATACCTCTCTCATCATTCTAAGTAGGAGAACTTGCACAATCAGTGGCTGACTAAATACTTTTTTGCCCCACTGTATGTCTTTTTAGTCTGTTTATTCATCATGTGTAAGTGTTCTGTGAAAGGAATCTGAAAACTGTTGTGTGCTGCATATAGTGGAAAGATATAACCAGTTCAGTTCATCTGGAAATGTGCAGTATGTACTGGCTGTCTTCCAAAAATAACAAATAAAGAGATACATTTCAGATTTGACTCAGATGCCAGTCAAATTGCCTTACGTCACTAATGCCAGCTTAGCCTCAATGTGCTGAAAAACACTACTGTGTCAAGTCAGTGTTCTAAAAGCAGAATCCTGCCATATGATCCCATCTCACTGCAAGGCATACAACACATTATGAGCTGACATTTCCACACAGGGTTGAGAGAAATATATTCATGACATGCAGCCGGCGAAAGAGCCTGGCATACGCTTTCTCAATTAACAGGGATCAGTGAAGCTCCTGAAGAGGCAATGAGAGCCTTAATGGTCACAATAAAAGAAGCAAAGTGCTATGAAGTAATTAGCCTGATTTTTTCCGAGATCAAAGGAAGACTAGCTTTAAGACTCTTCACCGTACTGGCACCCAGGTGGTGGAATGAACTTCTACTGGCTGCCTGATGTGTACTGTATATTAAAAAGAATACAAAGCTCTTCTGTCAAGGTGTGTTCACACTTGGCAGGTTTGGTTTGATTAAAACGAACCCTTGTGCGATTGCGATTTAACATAACAGAGAACTTGATGTAACAGTCATCCAACAAATGTAAGTCTGGTTACATTAATTACTATATCTGGTTACTTGATTCTTTCATTCCTATGGACAGAATACTCAAGCATATCTGTTCTCATTACAGATCAGTACCACCGTTTCCTTGCAGAGTGTGTTTTTTGTGTGTATTAAATTGAAGGAGATCTGTGAGTTACAAATACCAGCATAAATTAAGAAATCCCACGAGTGTTTTTAGCCCAGCACACAGCATTGTTGCTGAAGTTACAAAAGTTCAGTGAACCAGGACTAAACTGCAACAAGGTATTATGTTTCTGCTTTGGTCCGAACCCAGTGAACCAAACTACAGTGATACCTTGGTTCTTGTCGCTAATTCCTCCCAGAATGCTTGCCGGGAACCGATAATGATGAGTAGTGAGCAAAATTTTGCCATAAGGAATAATGTAAATTGAATGATTCCGTTCCAGACCTCCAGAAAATCCTCACTGTATAAAGCATTATATGCATTAATGGAGTTGTACTGTACAGGTTCTCCCTGATTTATGATGGGGATACGTTCCGACAAAACCTTCAGAATTTAAGTGCATCATGAACAGATGAGTTTAATACAGTCTGTACTGTATAAACAGCCAGGCTTAAAACACTTACATTAACCTACAGTTGGCCAAAATCATGTGATGAAAAAATCTGTAATTTAGTGAGCAATGGATTGAAAGTTAAAATTAAAGGCAAAACACTTACTCTATTGGTGAACTCAGGGCCCTAACATAGCTGCTACTGCAAACTGCAGCCTCTAGTTCATAGGTTCCTTTCGGTTGGCTGTAATCAATAACCATTTAGAACTCATGGAGACTTATTTGCACTAAGAATACAGTACTTTAGATGTAAAAAATAAAAAAAAACAAGACACACAGCGGACACTGCACTAAGCAAGGGCTATTGTAATTCTGAATCATCGAATCACTATGTGCTGAATCATGAATCATGAATCATGACTCACGTTTCAGCTGGAACGAGTCACATGGCTCGACTCATAAGTTTAAGCAAGTGCGCCGAGACACATTTTTCTAGTCAAAAAATGTGCTGAGAAATGAATTTGAAGAGTTCTGAGGTGGTTGAGAACGAAGGTACCACTGTACAAGTATAAACGCATTCTAAGTCGCACTGGATAAAAGCATCTGCTAAATGCTGCAAATGCTTTTATGGCGACAGTACAAAAAAAAAAAAAAAAAAAAAACATTTCTAAAGACCTGAACAAACCTGAGTTAAAAAACTGACTCTACTCTTAAACGTGCTACTCATGTCAGCTCCCTGCATAAAAAAAACAAAACAATAAATTTTACCTACATAGCTAAAACTCGACCATCTCTCTCCCAGCCTGCTGCTGAAACTCTGGTCCATTTACATTTACATTTACAGCATTTAGCAGACGCCCTTATCCAGAGCGACTTACAATTGGTACAGTCTTACAATCCAAGCAATTGTGGGTTAAGAGCCTTGCTCAAGACCCAACAGTGGCAGCTTGGCAGAGGTGGGATTTGAACCCTGGACCTTCTGGTCCAAAGTCCAGTACCTTACCCGCTAGGCTACCACAGTCCATGCTTTCATCTCCACCCACCTACATTACTCTCTTCTTGCCGACATTAGCTCTTCATTACTCCATAAACTTCAGAGGGTCACATTGCACCAGCTCTTCAAAACCTTCACTGCTTCGTATCATACTTTGTAACAATTATCACAATTGCAGTTCATATATAGTTCAGATGTAAAAACCTGTAACTGGGAACAGTAGCTCCTACTTTCCTGGGTTCAAAACGTCTCAGAATAAAATACATTTTTGCTCCTTCATTCTTGTGTATTTAAGTCTCATTTTGAGTTTTAGGAGAAGCATGTGTGATAAAGATACATCATTGAAAAATAAAGGAGAATCATTACTAAGTCTCCTGAGCTATGCAAGAGTAAACACTGAAGACAAAGTGATAGAAATGATCCCAGACTTACCTTGATTATGCTCTTTATACCCTCCATTTTGTCGTTTGTAGAGCCATTTTGAGTTCCCACTTATTGGCAGCCACCATTTTGTGTTCTTTTTTTTTTTAAACTTTCCTGCCTTTTTCATAGCTCCTCCTCTTAGCTGTGCACACCCTAGAAAAATGGGTCAGAAATTTGTCATTGGGCCACCCACGCTACTAAAACCTGAAGCATCAACTACAAGTCAAAATTTCATAACACAAAAGAACACACTACCAAGCCATGCACCACTTTATAGAGATGAATTACACAAAGGTAGCGCAGTACAAGCCAGATAAATTGAAGCAAGTCACCACCTAACATTCAGTGACTGCTGATTTATGAAAAGGATATTCATCATTGCTTACTATTTCATATTCCGGTTTTTATTGGAAGCTCATTTTGATTTAATCCAGTGATTTAATGGCGACTGACAGTCGTGTCAGGTATAATTTTGAAAACTCCAACACTATTAGTTTTATGAAATGGCATAATGTTAAGATTTATTATGTCATGTGAGATAGTCAAGTCAGTGTTCAAAACATATTTAATGTTAGACTGGCACAAAGAATGAGAAATAATGTGCTAATGTGCATATTGTGATGTCATCACGTCGTATTTACATGCTGCCTAGTCCTTTATGATGATGGTCAGTCCTTTATGTCTGGTTTCTTTTCTTTTATTCTCTTTACAGGATAGACCAAACGAACTATGTGCGTATTTCAAAAGAAAAACAGTGTGCATGTATGTATTATTGCATTGAAAGCCACAAAATCACAAAATGGAGTTAAATTATGCGCTTTACTCATTCCCGTCTGTGTGCCATGTGCTGTGTTGCTCCATTTCCCAGGGCAGAGGAGACACGGAGGTATGGACAGTTTTGGCTATTCTTTTCTGTGGGAAGTAGCGGCAACAGTATCAAGAACTTGGTAAGACAGCACCAGCTGTCCATGATATATTTGGGGGTTGGGGGATATCCAGCAGGAACCTGCGGATATCCCCCCCCAAAAAGCAATTCCGCCTTCCTCCGTCCACAGTACACAATCGTAATCATAGAAAAATAACATTTAATAAAAATTATGATAACAGCAGCTTAATTTAGCCAGAAAAAAACAAAATCTCAAGGATGCTGTCAGCACAAATTACTGGGGGGATATTTTACCCCCTCCAAACTTTGAGTGGGACATGTCCCCCACCACCGCCTTCAAACTACGCTTATGAATTGAGGGTTAAAGGACTTATTCAGTGACCGCACCATGGCATATAGACAGTGCTGAGAATTAAACCCTCAATCTTCAGGTCAACAGGTCCAGTACCCTAATTGCCACCACAGTTCACCCGTCTGTGGTTTAACCTTCCATGGTCCAGAATGAATTTCACCTAAATGACTTTACAAAATGATGACACCGCTTTTACACTTAAACTATATCAAGCCTTGTAGTGACAGTAAATTGGTAAAATCAGCTTTTTTGTTCCCATTTTTCCTTTTCAGCCTTTTGGCAACTTGCACAGATAAACTCCACTGGGGACTTAAGACTTCATGCTCTTTTGGTTGGCCTACATATCTGCACCTGTATAATTACATTTATGCAAGAACTCCATTCCAAAGAGGAACAGATCAACCTTGACCCAAAAATATGATATGGATTAGGTCTGCTCGGGTTCCAGGACTTCCGTCGCTCTTGGTGGCCCTTTTGTCCAACCTATGAATATTTAATACCTTAGCTCTTTTCAAAGATGTATGCAACTGTCTGAAGCAGTACATTTTTTGTCAAACAGCCCAAAATCAAAACCTGGTTTATGTATATGTTTTGCCTTAAAACATTAAAGTAATAAGAAAAAAGGCAAAATTTCCAAAAAAATTAAGTAAAAAATAAAAACTAGAATGATAGCTAATTATAACATATAATCCCTTATATGCTATCCAAATTTCAACTGTTTTTAAATAACACTTTTTTTTTTTACTTTGGGGCTGCACAGTGGCTCAGTGTCGGCTCACAATGAAAAGGTCCTGGGTTCAATCCCAGGTAGAGCAGTCTGGGTTCTCCCTGTGTCTGCGTGGGTTTACTCCGGGTACTCTGGTTTCCTCTCACAATCCAAATACATGCTTTAGGTGAACTAAATACGCTAAAATAGCCTTAGTGTGGAAGTGTGTGTGCCATAGGGCTGTTCCTGTCTTGTGCCCTATGCTGCCGGCCAGGCACCAGCTCTCCCTCAACCCTGTCCAGCATTAAGTGAATAAGAAAATGAATAAAAGAATGTTTTTTCTTTGTAAGCTTGTATAAAGTTACTGTAAATAATACAAAGGGTTTTGTAACCTATAAGACCTCTATCATTTTGAAATCTCTTATACCCCAACTGATCTAATCAAATATGCGTATATATTGTACATTATATTTTAAGTAGACAGACTTTACTATCATTTGTTGTCTGGGCACTTGTAAATTATGCCCAACAGTCTTGTAATTGTAAATGTGTTGCACTTAAGTAGCCTTCCTGTTGCATAGTCATGTATTCAGTTTCCATTCTTCTGGAGAGAGCCTCGGTGCAGTCATTTACTGCCTTTCACATATTCATCATTTTCAAAATGAACTGCCTTAGTAATATGATTCAGGAGTCTGTGTTTGCCCCACTTATATTTTTTTTGTCAGTAACCACTAGTGATTTGGAACATATTTCAACATTACATTCTCACTAAAAAGACAAACAAGGCAAGAAAACATGCAGTTAACAAGCTGACCTTGCTGAGCTTCTAAATAAGATGAAATTTCTTATTTCTTTTTTTTTCCAGATAAATAAGCAACATGGCTTTTCTCTCTACAAAGGGGGCAAGCTATGATGAGTGCAGAGTTAAGTGTTGTTTTTCGAAATTTGAAAGCCGCTACAATCATTGCCTAAAGTAACCCACTGCAATTTCTGTAAATGCAATTTGTGGCCAAGTCTATTTTTAAAAGTGCTATACAATAAAACAAGGTTGAACTGAAATTGATTGGCTGAAAACTGTTTTTTTTTCTGTCACATCTGTGGTGTTATGGGTCAAATTTGTAATTATGGGTTGTGTATCCAGAGAAATATTGTACATGTTGCCAGACCATCATGAATAACAATTACAAACAAACAAAAATAATAGTAATCAAACCCTGTAATAATAGTGTATGAATATTGTATAATAATATAAAAAATGTTTCATGCCAGGAAAGCATACTGCCTTAAATTCAATTGTAGAATGACATGCAGACAGCAAATACTATGGTCCCATACATGCCCTTAACCCACATCTCACACACACAAGTTTGTCTTTCTATCACTGTGGGGACTTTCCACTGACATAATATTACTGTAGCTAATTAATACTACACCTCCACCTAGTCCTAACCTCAGTAACCTAAGCAAATGTTTTGGCTCTTTTGGTTTTTCAACAGATAAAAAACATTTTTTCTTTACGAGGACTTATGAGGACTAAAATGCCCCCACACAGTAGAAAATGTCCTGAGGTTCTCACTTGCTTTATTTCTCAAATCCCACCGCACATCTGGAACAGAGCCCACAGACACACACCTTGCCAGAGATGGCACTTGTTCATAAGTTTTGTTGTGTGATGGTTCACAATAAACCTGCTCCCTACTCTCACAATGTCATCCCTGAACATCATAGTCCAAGGAGACTCCTGACCGATCTCATCTCTCAACCTGTCAGTCACCATGGTAAATGATGAAGGGCTCAGAGTCGAGCCTTGATGGACTCCTACTTCCACCTTGAAGGCTTCCTACAGCACACATTACCTCCGTCACACTTTCTGCGTACGCTCTTTTTTTTACAATAGAGCATCGCCTGAAAAATGTACAAATATCTGAGCCAACAGCCCCAACTGTGCAAGTCTAGGGCAACAGTGGAAAGGTAAAACACTCAAAATGTGATGAGGAAGAACCATTCAGAGAAACAAGACTCAAAAAGTGATCCAACTTTCAAAGACTGCCTGAGTGTTAGAAGTACAGTGGGGCAAAAAAGTATTTAGTCAGCTACTGATTGTGCAAGTTCTCCTACTTAGAAAAATGAGAGAGGTCTGTAATTTTCATCATAGGTACACTTCAACTATGAGAGACAAAATGAGATTGTAGGATTTTTAAAGAATTTAATTGTAAATCATGGTGGAAAATAAGTATTTGGTCACCCACAAACAAGCAAGATATCTGGTGCTCACAGACCTGTAACTTCTTCTTTAAGAAGATCTTCTGTCCTCCACTCGTTACCTGTATTAATGGCACCTGTTTGACCTCGTTATCTGTATAAAAGACACCTGTCCACAGCCTCAAACAGTCAGACTCCAAACTCAACCATGGCCAAGACCAAAGAGCTGTCGAAGGACACCAGGACAAAAATTGTAGACCTGCACCAGGCTGGGAAGAGTCAATCTACAATAGGCAAGCAGGTTGGTGTGAATAAATCAACTGTGGGAGCAATTGTAAGAAAATGGAAGACATACAAGACCATTGATAATCTCCCTTGATCTGGGGCCCCATGCAAGATCTCATCCCGTGGGGTCAAAATGATCATGAGAACGGTGAGCAAAAATCCCAGAACTACACGGAGGGACCTGATGAATGACTTGCAGAGAGCTGGGACCAAAGTAACAAGGCTACCATCAGTAACACACTACGTCAAAAGGGACTACGATCCTGCAGTGCCAGGCGTGTCCTCGTGGTTAAGCCAGTACATGTCCAGAAACGTCTGAAGTTTGCCAGAGAGCGTATGGATGATCCAGAAGAGGATTGGGAGAATATCATGCGGTATAACATCATAACTTGTTGGTAAAAACTCAACTTGTCGTGTTTGGAGGAGGAAGAATGCTGAGTTGCATCCCAAGAACACCATACCTACTGTGAAACATGGGGGTGGAAACATCATGACAATGAACTCCCTAAGACTAAGGCAGAGATACAGAACCACAGACATTAGAGTACCAGAGACCAGACCAGCCCATCAACCCAGTCTCACACACCCAACTCAATATCAGGGTAGTTACCTGGTCAAAGGGCAAGAGAGACGATGCCAGATTCCAGCCCTGAAATGAACGCCACACACCTCCACCTAAAGAAACAAACAAAAAAACTAAGGAAACGTAGAATTTGGACAAATTTCCTACGATGATGACTTAGATGAGTTGTTCAAGGCAGACAGGTTCGTATAAGTAATTATACCGACTCACAGACTATTACACACATTTCCTTTGGTGGTTCCTCCACTCTTATACATCATCCAGTGTTCCTCCTTCTTCTTAAAATACATATTTACCAGCCATTTTCTTCAGTTTTGCAAAATCCACCACCATCTGCCTATCCACTTTCCTTGACACTGTACCTACCAATCGCCTCCTCATCGCTGTTCTGTTCCCTTTGAACTCGGCTCCAATCACCACTCTTTCTTCTTGTGCACCGTCTTCACCACTTCACCTAACTCACTCCAGAAATCTCTCTCCTCCATCTCACACTGCACTTCCAGGTCACATGCGCTTTTGACATTCATCATCACCACTTCAGTTTCCAGCTTCACACTCATCACTCTGTCAGGCATTCTCTTCACTTCCAATACACTCTTAATAAACTCTACCTGCGCAGTTTCTCCTATGATGCCCCTGGCCTTGCTCCCCTTCCACTTGGAATCTACACACAGTAGGTACACCATTCTCCTCTTCCACTGTAGTGTCTTTTGGAAGATGAGAACGTGAATGTTAACAGTGTGGAAGATGACTTCAGACGTACACAAGAAATGACGTAAATGGTAAAACAATAACCATAGTTTCACCTGATTCAAATGTGAATAGTCTAGGCAGTTTAGCCTAGACTATATCATAAATAATTTGATAGTTTTTAAAATCATTTTTATATTATGTTTATAGTTCTTGTGGAATTTGATCTTGTCGCAGGAAGATGCATATATAACTGTAAAACATGAAATAGTATTTTCATATCTGTTATCTCAGTTTAAATGATAAAAAAGATCTACATTTATACTTTAAACCATTTTTTAAATAAATATTTGACTAATTTTAGAGAAAATAGTAAATAAAGTAGTAGTATTTTTAGAGAAAAAGTAAATCAGACGACCAAAAAAGTCACTGTATAGCCGGAGTGACAAAAATGCAAATAAATAAATAATAAAGTCAAAATCTCGCCCAACTATCATTGAAATAGAAAGAAATACACAGGCCTAGTCTTACTGCTATAATTAATATATAACACTAAAATCTGTTGGCGGCACAGTGGCACACAACAAGGCGGCCCTGGGTTCGATCCAAGATGGAGCCGTCTGGGTCCTTTCTGTGTGGTTTGCATGTTCTCCCTGTGTCCATGTGGGTTTACTCCAGGTACTCTGCTTTCCTGTGTTAGGTTCATTATTGTCTCTAAAAATTGGCTCCTAGTGGATGTGTGACTGTATGTGCCCTAGGATGGATTGGTGCCCTGACTAGAGATGTTCCTGTCTTGCACCCTGTGCTGCCACTTAGGCACAGACTCTCCTGCAACTGGTCCAGGATCAAGTCAATCAGAGGGACAGAAAAGTCACTGTATAGCAGGAATGACATAAATGTAAGCAAATAAATAAATAAATAAATAAATAAATAAAGTCTCACCCAACTATATAAAACAAAAAGCAATATATAGGCCTAGTCCTACTGCTGTAATTAATATATAACACTAAAATCTGTGGGTACTCTGGTTTCCATCCACAGTCCAAAGACATGTGTGGTAGGCTTAGTGGCGCCCCTAGTGGATGAGTGCGTGTGCCCTATGATGGATTGGCACCCTGTCTAGGTTGTTCCTGCTCTGCACCCTGTGCTGCCGGTTAGGCACTGACTCTCCCGCAACCTGTCCAGGATAAAGCAGATAAGAGAGTGAGTGAGTGACTACAATCTGTTGTAACATTTATTGCTGTTTAGTTGTTTCCTCTAATAAAGTCAGTTTATGTCCAGTCCATATTATTTGTGTTCTTTGTGACTCATGGACTTAGGTGACGTGATATTCCCAAACTGGGTGTTGGATAGAGAACATTCAGTCTCTGTTCATCCTGGCACTTTCATCCCCAGAACAGAAATGCCAAGATAGTAAATGAGAGTTAGATAATGAAAAATTAGCAGCGCATTCAAACCCGACTGTCATAATGTAACCCATTCCATCTTTATTGGCGTCTCTTTTATGTTGGAGTTATTTTTTTACATCCATTCATATAACAGTTCAGTCATTATCGCTGATTAAACGGAAAAAAAGGCTTTTGTTAATTAGATGAATTTAGCACTTTCAAATAAGCGCTATCAATCAGAGCTCTTTTTATGTAGAACTCAGCGGCGCTGTTACCACACAGTAAGGATGATTCATATGCTTTTATGATGTCAGAGTTTTAAATTCAGACACTTGGGGAGGGACATGATCATTTGTGATTGGTGGGACAAACAAGTGAAGGTTTTAGCTTGCAGTGCAAGTAGTACACGTGTATTTGTGTGTGTGTCTGTGTGTGTCATGCGTTTTTGTTTTTAATTGTTTTTTTACAGAAACTGCAACTTTCTTTTGAAAACACAATTTAAGTTACTGAGGTTAGGGTTAGATGTACCGTTAATTAGCTAGATGAATCTTTATGTCAATGGGAAGTCCCCACAAAGATACTGAGACAGATGTGTGTGTATGAACCATGTCTTGCTATACTTGTGAGAACCAAATGTCCCTACGATGATAGGAAAACTCCTCGCTTCTTTAACTTTTTTTTTTTTTTTTTTTTTTTTTTTACAAAAATGTAAACTTTTATTTGAAAAACCAAAAGAGCCAAAAGATTTTAGGTTGCTGTTGTTAGGGTTAGGTGTAGTATTAACAATACTCCATTGTCCTTCAAGTCAACGGAATTTCCTCACAAGGAAAGCAAGACAAACGTGTGTTTATATCATTGTCTGTCTGTCTGCCGGTTGTCTGTCTGTCTGTCTGCCGGTTGTCTGTCTGTCTGTCTGTCGGTTGTCTGTCTGCCGGTTGGTCTGTCTGTCTGTCTGCCTGTCTGTCTGCCGGTTGTCTGTCTGTCGGTTGGTCTGTCTGTCTGTCTGCCTGTCTGTCTGCCGGTTGGTCTGTCTGTTTGCCGGTTGGTCTGTCTGTCGGTTGGTCTGTCTGTCTGTCTGCCGGTTGGTCAGTCTGTCTGCCGGTTGGTCTGTCTGTCTGCCGGTTGGTCCGTCTCTCTGTCTGTCTGCCGGTTGGTCTGTCTGTCTGTCTGTCTGCCGGTTGGTCTGTCTGTCTGTCTGCCGGTTGGTCTGTCTGTCTGTCTGTCTGCCTGTTGTCTGTCTGTCGGTGTCCTGGTTGTCTTGTCGTCTGTCCTGTCCTGCCGTGTTGGTCTGGTCTGTCCTGCCCGGTTTTGTCTGTCCCTGTCGGTTGGTCTGTCTGTCTGTCTGCCTGTTCTGCCCCCCCTGCCGGTTGGGTCTGTTTCTGTCTGCCGGTTTGGTCTGTCTGCCGGTTTTGGTCCTGTCTGTCTGTCCCTGCCGGTTGGTCAGTCTGTCTGCCGGTTGGGTCTGTCCTGTCTGCCGGTTGGTCCGTCCTCCTCTGTCTGTCCTGCCGGTTGGTCTGTCCTGTCTGTCTGGGTTCTGTCTGCCGGTTGGTGGTCTGTCCCTGTCTGCGTCTGCCGGTTGGTCTGTCCCTGTCTGTCTGTCTACCGGTTGGTCTGTCGGTTGGTCTGTCCTGTCTGTCTGTCTGTCTGTCTGCCGGTTGGTCAGTCCCTGTGTCGCCGGTTGTTTCTGTCTGTCTGTCCTGTCTGCTTGGTTGGTCTGTCCTGTCCTGTCTGTCTGCCGGTTGGTCTGTCTGTCTGTCTGTCTGCCTGCCTGCCGGTTGTCTGTCTGTCTGTCGGTTGTCTGGTTGTCTGTCTGTCTGCCGGTTGGTCTGTCTGCCGGTTGGTCTGTCTGTCTGTCTGTCTACCGGTTGGTCTGTCTGTCTGTCTGTCTACCGGTTGGTCTGTCTGTTTGCCGGTTGGTCTGTCGGTTGGTCTGTCTGTCTGCCGGTTGGTCTGTCTGTCTGCCGGTTGGTCTGTCTGTCTGCCGGTTGGTCTGTCTGTCTGCCGGTTGTCTGGTTGTCTGTCTGCCGGTTGTCTGGTTGTCTGCCGGTTGTCTGTCTGCCGGTTGGTCTGTCTGCCGGTTGGTCTGTCTGTCTGTCTGTCTACCGGTTGGTCTGCCAGTTGTCTGTCTGCCGGTTGGTCTGTCTGTCTGCCGGTTGGTCTGTCGGTTGGTCTGTCTGTCTGTCTGCCGGTTGGTCTGTCTGTCTGTCTGTCTGTCTGCCGGTTGTCTGTCTGTCTGTCGGTTGTCTGGTTGTCTGTCTGTCTGTCTGCCGGTTGGTCTGTCTGCCGGTTGGTCTGTCTGCCGGTTGGTCTGTCTGTCTGTCTGTCTGTCTACCGGTTGGTCTGCCGGTTGTCTGTCTGCCCGTTGTCTGTCGGTCTGTCTGCCGGTTGGTCTGTCTGTCTGCCAGTTGGTCTGCCGGTTGGTCCGTCTGTCTGTCTGTCTGCCGGTTGGTCTGTCTGTCTGTCTGTCTGTCTGTCTGTCTGCCGGCCGGTCGGTCTGTCTGTCTGTCTGCCGGTTGTCTGTCTGTCTGCCGGTTGTCTGACTGTCTGTCTGTCTCTGTCTCTCTTTCTCTCTCTCTCTCTCTCTCTCTCTCTCTGACACACACACAACTTTATCCATACTTGTACATGTGTAGTTGGATAAACGCGTATTCATTTCACTCTCTCCCTCAGCCTAAACCATCCTCCCTGAAATATTTATCTCTCCTCCTCCTTTCTTCTGATCTAATTTCCTTCTCATCTTCTGCCGTTATCTCTGATGGTAAAAACATTTAAAGTAGGTTACATCATGTCTTACACCTCGCAAATAAACCCTTCTCATACACACGGCTGAATATGCAGTTTCATCTAATACTGTATATTTCAGGGGTAAATTAAAATTAACACTCTCTCTCTCTCTGTCTCTCTCTAGGTATGCGTCATTTAGCTTCATTAACTGCATCGCCCGGCTGATAACCCACAAGCAGCAACAATTTAATTTTTGCATTTCGCACTCAAAAGAACAAGCAGCTTTCCTCCTAAAATGACAAGAACCAGGAATGCTTTAGTACTCTGTACTTTGGAATGAACGCTTCAAGACCAGTTCTTTAACATTACCAGTACTGTATTTGTTTGAGAACTTATTTCAAGTCGCTTCTTGTAACTTGTGTCACACCCTGTGTTTGGTTTGTTTATGCGACTTTGGTCCGTGCTGCATTCAAATATCAATCAAACCACACCAGGTTTTTTTTTTTGTTTGTGTTTTTTAGAAGCAGCTGAAGACCCACCTATTCATTGGGTCTCTGGCCGCTTGGTTGGTGCACGCCAAGATTCTGTTAGCAGCGTTTACGCTTGTTCAAATGAACAGCACTAACAGAGCGATCGCACCAGGGTTTGTTTAGAACCAAACCTGCCAAGTGAGAACACTTCCTTAGAGGATGTTCATCCTGCTTTTTTTAACTTGCCGAACTCACAGATGTAACACCAAACACTTTTTTTAACAGCTGAACTTTCTGGCTTCATGAAGCATACCCCAAGCAAATACAAAGACATTGTCTTTTAGGAATGGCATATTTTTAATGACATTTCTGTGATTTGTTTATATTGTATGAAGTAAAATGCTGGGTGAACATCATAAAAGGGGTTGTGATTCCATAATTGTTGTCAGGTATCATATGATTGTCATAAATAAGCTCAGATCTCAAATCACACCCTAAAGCACAGAAACACAACTATGTTTGACATTAGAACAGACTCTAAAAATGCACAAATCCCTGCCTAAATGCTAACTAGAGGTATTATTGAAACAGATCATGGATCGAAATATGGTGGAACGGAAGATTTCTATCATGGGTGCGACAACTGTGTGATGCTGTCATGTCGGTATGGACCAGAATCTATGAGGAATATTTCCAGAACCTTGTTGAATACCATGAAGGGTTTAGTTGTCCTTTTGGTTGTCTGTAGATAAAGCATCACAGCTGTTTTTGTGCTATCCACTGGTTTGTTTTATGTCATCATAAAAGGCTGCATAGACTATGAACTTAAATGTATTTACTTATTTCTGTATATTTCAACGTTTTAAAATGTTCTCAAGTGAGTGTAATGATGGATGATGGAGAGCAGTACTTTCTGATATGGAAAGTATTACCTTGCAATGTGATTTACATATTCCCATAGCAACTACCTGGCTCGGAAAGTCTGCATGAACTTGTCAAGTATTTAAACATTGCAATTTTTAGAGCACAGGAAACCTGATCCAAAATAATCTTTACTCAAAATCTAACAGTGTTTGTAGACTCACAGTATAGGCCTCTATATTATTCCTCAATATTAGTACAACATAGGCCTCTATGCATTATCTGTATGATGCACAAGTATGCATCGCTTAACGTCCATGATGCGTTCTGTGAAACTGCACAGGTTATGCAGTTATGTGATCTGGACATTGTCTGAATACCATATTATAGATAAGTATAAGAAATTCTTGCAAATTTACTAACAATTTGCATTGACATAAGTATTCAGACCCTTTGCCACTATGAACATGACACTGGGGATCTCCAATTTCTCTTGATCATCTTTGAGATGTTTCTACACCTTGATTGCGGTCCGGCTGTGGTAAATTCAGTTGATCGGACATGATTGGAGAGCTATGGAACAGATCACAGTGGAACAGATCCAACTTTTTTCCCAAGAAAACACACTTCAGCACAAGCAGCAGTTTGTCAGGCTAATCATACTAAGTCAGTTAGTCAAATGCCACATCTCTCTGTCAATATTTATGAGCTCTTGTCAGACACAGAGCATCTGCTTGCATACACTGCCCCTCACCACCATCTGCTGGAAGGTATACCGGCAAAAGCTCCTTCAGTTGCAATAGTCCAGAGAATTCAAGCCATTCAGGGCGTAGGGCATTGAGCCAAGGGCAACATGGCTCTTCTAATGTAGATAATGAGTAATGAAATTAGCAATTACGAGTTCATTATTGAGGGCAATAGCAATGAAGAGAGGTGGGCACTCTGTTTGTGTGTTGAAGGCCATATGGGATTATTTGTGCCTTAGTAACAGAGATTCCTAAACCTGTCCAGGATGTTGAGTGCAGGATAGTAATGGTCAGTCTGCTCAATAGCCATGCCACAACTGAAAGACTGTTATTTTTATGTGTGTTAAAGTAACATTTATACCATTTTTCAGTAACTTCAGTAGCCTTATTTACAGATACTGATATCTACAGTACTGTGAAAAAGTCTCAGGCTACCATTAGATTAGATATACAGTCGAACCTCGTTATCTCGCCCCCATTATCTCGCCAACCTCATCTCTCGCCAGCTGTGATGGCAGGACGGATTTCCTTCCATGAACTTTATGTCGAAAAGCTGCCAACTTTGCCTCTCACTCTAGCCAAGCTTAAAATGTGACAAAGGTCTTGCCTTTAATGAAATTCTACCACGCTAAGTGTCAGACCGCTGGTAGGTGGAAATTTAATCCTACTTTAAACTTTCAATTCCGGATGATATACAGCCCCTGCCTGCTATCAGAGACGTTATATAAGGAGGAGACTGGTCACTGGATGAAATATGAATAGGACTGTAGCACAGAAGCCATGCTCCATCATTAGAAATAACCAATTGGCATTTTAGTAAATCTAGGCCCCTTTATAGTGGCGGGACGCGCATGCACAGTAGCCAGAATAACCTTAAAAATCGTATTTATCTGTGTTATTTGAACCCATCAACACAAGTAAGTCATCATTTTTTTCAGGTTATACCAGCGATCTCACAACAATCATCAATCACAGACTATTTCTCAAATTTGCATAAATGAACAGAAACTGTACATGTACGTACTTGTTTATGTAAATGTGACTGTACGATCACACAGACTGCTCAGTAAAACACTTTATCACCATCACGTATGAATGTCACTTTGTCTAGATTTTTGTAACCTTCTTAAGTCGCCAAACTCGCCTCTCACCAAAAAAAGCCATGAAACAAACATGAGCAAGGCAACAAGTTTAGACTGTGCCATTGTTTTAGCAATGGTATAATGACCATATATATAATTATTTCTGTCTCTTTATTAGAATACAACCAGAAAACACATGAAATGTGCATTCAGAATAAAAAAACTGAAAAAAAGTGAAAACAAAACTTCACACACTTGAGCAATAATAGCATCTGGCAGCTTCATCTGGATGCCAAGTTGATCCTACAGTCCAAAGAAGCTTGACCAAGAATGTCCTTTTTGAAAGGGGAACAGATTGAAAAGGCAAAAGCTCAAAAGGAGTGGATTGAATATCAGTGGCAGAGAGTATTAAGGAGTGACCAGTTCAAGAAATTTTTGAGTCCAGTCATCGACAATATATTATTTATGGTCATTATACCATTAAACAAATCTAGTGGTGGCCTAAGACTTTTGCACAGTGCTTTGAATCCTACTGATGTTAACCAGCCTAGTTAATTATCTTTTATCCAGCAGGCTGTGGTGTCGCCTTTTGGGACTGCCTCTAAGTAAAAAACAAATATCATTGTTCATAGAATAAAACTGAACATAAAAATCATTAAATTATTAGGAACATTAACAAGTGAGAAGCACAACAGAAAATTCTGTTACAGGAAGATCATTTATGCCTTGGTTGATATAGGCCTCTTGTGAAGCACCTTCAAGATTATTAGTCCACTGTATGTATATGGTATGGTATTTTATTTTTATTTATTTATTTTTTCCATATTGCAGGACAACACTTTGTAATCAAATGTTTACAGGCACAGTGCAACCCTCCTCCTGAAAATCTGATGGAAACAGTAACATTTAATCATGCAAATTATTAGCAATGAAGATTATTTCATTACTCTGACTCTCATAACGCAGAGAATGAAACACCTCATCTCTTTCTTTACATCCTCCATACCACATAAAGATCAAGAAGCTTTATGATAAAATATATTCTTGCCCATATGTACATATTCAGAATACCATTGTATGGATTCCATTATATGTTAAGCAGCTCTAGTGGCTCAGTGGTAAGAGATGGCTGCTGGAAACCGTTCCTTATGGGCTGAGTTCAAATCTTGGATCAGGCTTGCAATGTAAAGGTTGGCTGGCGCATTGATGGACTAACACCCTGTCCTGGGTTTTATCTATATAAAGTTTGGACACATCATCTCATTCATAATCTCATTCAATGTTTTCATTTAATTTTTCTTTTTTTCAAACACTGTAAATTAATACTGAAGTCATCTAGATTCTGAAGGAACACATAAGGACTCGTGTACTAAACTAAAGTGTTTAACAAACCAAAATGTGTTTTAGATTTTAGATTCTTCAAAATAGGCATCTTTTGCTTTGATTACAGCTTTGCACACTCTTGGCCTTCATCTGCTTCATGAGGTAATCACCTGAAACGGTTTTCCAACCGTCTTGAAGGAGTTCCCAGAGGTCCTGAGCACTTGTTGGTTGCTTTGCCTTCACTCTGCAATCCAACTCATCCCAAACCATCTCAGCTGGGTTTAGATCAGATGACTGTGGAGGCTAGGTCATCTGATACAACACTCCATCACCCTCTTTCTCGGTCAAATAGCCCTTACATAGCCTGGAGGTGTGTTTGGGGTCAAATCTCAAATTCGGACTCATCAGACCAAAGGACAGATTTCCACTGGTCTAACGTCCATTCCTTGTGTTCCTTGGCCCAAGTCATTCTCTTCCTCTTGTTATTCCTTAGAAGTGGCTTCTTTGCAGCAATTCGACTATAAAGTCCAGGTTATCGCAGTCTTCTCTGAACAGTTGATGTTGAGATGTGTGTGTTCCTTGAACTCTGTGAAGCATTTAGGTGGGCTCTAATCTGGGGTGCTGGTAAATCTGAGGAACTTATCCTGTGTAACTGAGGTAACTCTTGGTCTTCCTTACCTGGGGTGGTCCAGTTTCATCATAATGTTTGATGGTCAGTTTGTGACTGCACGTGAGGATACTTTCAAAGTTATTGAAATTTTTTGGATTGACTGACCTTCAGTTCTTAAAGTAATGATGGACTGTTGCTTTTCTTTACTTAGTTGAGTAGTTCTTGCCATTAATATGGATTAGAGCATTACTGAAATAGGGCTAATCACTGTATACCAACTTCACAACACAACTGATGATCTCAAACACATTTTTTTCTCCTCAAAATCCATGCAGGAGGAAAGGACAATGGTAGGTTTTGGACCATGAAACCAGGCTCAAGTGCAATATGTGGGTCCATTTAAGAAGGAATGTTCCTTCTCTGGACCTCACCAAGAGATCCCCAGAGTGATGCTAGACGCTGAGACCAGTAATGCAGTGCATGTGGGCACTACAACCTCCATCTGTACTGTGACACACAACGTTAGAGTAAACTCACTTACAACCACAAAATCATACACGATGAGGAAGTCGGCAGTGCTTGAGCGGACTGATGAGCGCTGGGAAATGTAGTGAGGAAAAGCCATGGTGGCGACAATAATTGTTTTTGTTTTTCCACTTTCAATACATTATCCAATAAGTTACACGTGATAATCAATACCTTATTAGATTTAACATTTTCCCCAACTCCAAGTTAATGTCGGCGTTTTAAGCATGTTTAATGATATATCTAAGCTATGATAATTACAGTCAACTTACGCTGGATTTGTAACCGACTGCTACACCAGCTCAGAAATAAAATGCATATTTATTAATAGTGCTTAGCCAGTGTGTTGTTTCTTCTCTTTTCTAATTAACCATGCTGTGCTGTTTGCATTCTGTTGCTAATTACTGTATGTGTGTTGCAGCATTAACAGTGATGCTATAAAAGTTTACCTTTACTGCTGCACAAATTCTTGGAAAATATCTCATGGCCTGAATATTACTCTGTATGCAGAGAATAACAAGCATGTGAGAGACAGACAGACAGGCATTGAGGGAGACAGCATCCCAGAGACCCGCTGCAGCAGCAATGTCTTCATTCAGATGCATACCTGCACCCAATACAGTTCAGTGACTCTACATGAACATGGTCTATCCTGTACGCCTTTTCTCACCTAATGCGTCGCTGTAGGTTTCTATTCTCCTCACCATATTTTATGCCACTCTTCTCTCCCCGGGTTGTTCAGATTATATAGCTTTAATCCATACTAACAAGCACTTAACAGTTCAGTGTCACATTATTATTTTTTTAAATAGTTCTGTGTTGCAAAAAGCTGTTATCAAGTTTGAGGGTATTTTTTGGTACAAGAGTAAATGATGTCAATGTAATTTCAGCCTAACCTTCCCTTATGCACTCCTTTCTAATCAATTTCACACCACACTAAATAGAACCCATCACAGCAATTTGCAATGTATTGCCATGAGTTTTTAGAGTAAAATTCACACTTTTACGCAGTGGCTGCTTTCACTGTGAACATGATCCAAATTTGGTATGGGTTCATTTTCATTCTCACCTCTACGCTCTTTTCCACATCAGCTCTTTAGTCGTAATCCCTCACTCATGCTTTTAACTGTTGAAGTCTCCTGAATACTTTTAGCAACATCTTGCATTCTCTCCCTCTCTCGCGCGCTTTCTCTCACTCTCCAAGGGGTATTTATGTAGTTGTTAGTTCCTGTTTTTGTTCTTCTCCCTTTCTGCATCTAGAGACATATTTGGCTTTTATATCAGCTGTGTTTGATGCAGGGGAAGTGTGCAATCTGTGACAAATGATTTTGGCTTCTATTCAGAGTCGGTCCCTATTACTAAGCTTGATGTGGCACAACAAGATGGAGCTGGACAGAGTGATGAATCATTTAAATAGATGTATCAACGTACATGTGATACAGTGGTGCTTGAAAATATGTGAACCCTTTGGGATTTTCTATATTTCTGCATAAATATGACCTAAAATATCATCAGATTTTCACACAAGTCCTAAAAGCAGATAAAGAGAACCCAGTTAAACAAATGAGACAAAGATATTATATGTGGTAATTTGTTTATTGAGGGAAATGATCCAATATTACATATTAGTGAGTGGCAAAAGTATGTGAACCTTTGCTTTCAGTATCTGGTGTGACCCCCCCTGTGCCAGCAATAACTGCAGCTAAACGTTTCCTGTAACTGTTGATCAGTCCTGCACACCGGCTTGGAGGAATTTTAGCCCATTCCTCCATACAGAACAGCTTCAACTCTCTGGGATGTTGGTGAGTTTCCTCACATTAGCTGCTCACTTCAGGTCCTTCCACAACATTTACATTGGATTAAGGGTCAGGGCTTTGACTTGGCCATTCCAAAACATGAACTTTATTCTTCTTTAACCATTCTTTGGTAGAACGACTTGTGTGCTTAGGGTCGTTGTCTTGCTGCATGACCCACCTTCTCTTGAGACTCCGTTCATGGACAGATGTCCTGACATTTTCATTCTCTGATATAATTCAGAATTCATTATTCCATCAATGATGGCAAGCCGTCCTGGCCCAGATGCAGCAAAACATGCCCAAACCATGATACTACCACCACCATGTTTCACAGATGGGATAAGGTTCTTATGCTGGAATGCAGTGTTTTCCTTTCTCCAAACATAACGCTTTCCTTTTAAACCAAAAAGTTCTATTTTGGTCTCATCCGTCCACAAAACATTCTTCCAATAGCCTTCTGGCTTGTCCACGTGATGTTTAGCAAACTGCAGACAAGCAGCAATGTTCTTTTTGGAGAGCAGTGGCTTTCTCCTTGCAACCCTGCCATGCACACCACTGTTGTTCAGTGTTCTTCTGATGGTGGACTCATGAACATTAACATTAGCCAATGTGAGAGAGGACTTCAGTTGCTTAGAAGTTACCCTGGGGTCCTTTACACGCTTTTTGAATGATCTTTGTTGGTCGGCCACTCCTGGGGAGGGTAACAATGGTCTCGATTTTCCTCCATTTGTAGACAATCTGTCTGACTGTGGATTGATGGAGTACAAACTCTTTAGAGATGGTTTTGTAACCTTTTTCCAGCCTAATGAGCATCAACAACTCTTTTTCTGAGCTCCTCAGAAATATCCTTACTCGTGCCATGATACACTTCCGCAAACGTGTTGTGAAGAGCAGACTTTGATAGATTCCTGTTCTTTAAATAAAACAGGGTGTCCACTCACACCTGATTGTCATCCCATTGATTGAAAACACCTGACTAATCTCACCTTCAAATGAACTGACAATCCTAGAGGTTCACATACTTTTGCCACTCATTAATATGTAATATTGGATCACCTGCCCAGTACCATCCGTACAGTGAAGCATGGTGGTGGCAGCATCATTCTGTGAGGGGTGTTGGGACAGGGAGACTGGTCAGGGTTGAGAGAAAGCTGAATGGAGCAAATAAAGATATTCTTAATGGAAACCTGATTCAGAGCACTTGGGACCTTGGACTAGACCAAAGGTTCACCTTCCAACAAGACAGTTCCCAGGACAACTCAGGACTGGTTCGGCAAAACTCTGTAAATGTCCTTGAGTGGCCCAGCCAGAGCCCTGACTTGAACCCAGTCGAACATCTCTGAGAGACCTGAAAATGGCTGTCCACCAACGGTCCCCATCCAAACTGACATAGCTTGAGAGGATCTTCACAGACGAATGACAGAAAATCCCCAAATCCAGCTGTACAACTTTGTGACATCAAACCGTTCCGTTTCACCTGTTCAATACATTTGCAAAAATTCCTAAAATTCTGTTTTCACTTTGTCATGATGGGCTATTGAGTACAGAATGAGGGGGAAACCTTGGTATTATTTATTTATTTTTCATTTTAGCACAGGGCTGCAACATAAAGTGTGAAAACAAGTGAAAGGGGATGAAGACTTTCCGAATGCCTCGTATATAACTTGCAGGAAATGCATTACGGCAAGATAAGGATAAAGATAATAATCGCTTCAGCTGGCTAGAAGCTTTTTCTTAGACCTGACTGCTTTTTATATGAGCTTTTACATGATCTCACAAAACACAGACCACAGACAAAACAACAAAACCCAACACAACATGATTGCGAATAGCAGTAACAAGATCCTAATCACTAAATGACTAACAACAGGTTTCCAATCAACTACAGCCCATCTGTTGGCATTAAGATTCGTCAGACCCACAATTTACTACATAATACTAAATTACAGCTTTATTGATTATGTATGCTGACAGCCACACTTAAAAATAATAGAATGGCACATGATTTAAAGAAAAATAGCCTCATTTTCTTTAAGGGGTACTCAAAATGCAGAAGATCGCACAATATCTGATCTAACTCTCTCTAAAATGTGTTATAATGTCTAATTGCTGGGTACACCGAGTGGGCACTTTATCAGAGACAGCCTTTCAAGACTGGAGCTTCCTTGTATGGAAATTAGACAGGTGACCTCAGAGTGCAGCATAAAATCAATTGAGCAAGTGTTGTATGGATCAGTTTAAGTGTGAATCCACTTTAAAATGGAAAAAGTGAGAGACCTCGAGCAAGGCATGGTCACCATTGTATTGAATACACGACTGGTGCTCAGACCAAAGTGTCCAAACTCATCGCTCCTTAACACGGGTGGGCTGTAACAGCAAACTACCAGTTCATGTGACGTCACTGAAAGGCAGTTGTATGTACACTATATATCCAAAGCTTTGTGGAAATCCCAAAATTGCATTCAAAAACCTAAAATAGCACAATAGAGTACAGTGGGGCAAAAACGTATTTAGTCAGCCATTGATTGTCCAAGTTCTCCTACTTACAAAGATGAGAAAAGTCTATAATTTTCATCATAGGTACATTTCAACTATGAGAGACAAAATGAGAAAAAAAAAATCTAGGAAATCACATTGTAGGATTTTTAAAGAATTTAATTGTAAATCATGGTGGAAAATAAGTATTTGGTCACCCACAAACAAGCAAGATTTCTTACTCTCACGGTGCTGTAACTTCTTCTGTCTTCTGCAAGTTCTTCTGTCCTCCACTCGTTACTTGTATTAATTGCACCTGTTTGACCTCCTTATCTGTATAAAAGACACCTGTCCGCAGCCTCAAACAGTCAGACTCCAAACTCAACCATGGCCAAGACCAAAGAGTTGTTGAAGGATACCAGGAAGAAAATTGTAGACCTGCACCAGGCTGGGAAGAGTGAATCTACAATAGGCAAGCAGGTTGGTGTGAATAAATCAACTGTGGGAGCAATTGTAAGAAAATGTAAGTCATACAAGACCATTGATAATCTATCTTGATCTGGGGCTCCACGCAAGATCTCCACAGTGGGGTCAAAATGATCATGAGGATGATGAGCAAAAATCTCAGAACTACATGGAGGGACCTGATGAATGGCCTGCAGAGAGCTGGTACCAATATAACAAGGCTTCCATCAGTAACACACTATCCCAAGAGAGACTCAGATCCAGCAGTGCCAGGCGTGCCACTCTGCTTAAGCCAGTACTTGTCCAGGCCTGTCTGAAGTTTGCCAGAGAGCATATGGATGATTCAGAAGAGGATTGGGAGAATATCATGTGGTCAGATGAAACCAAAATAGAACTTTTTGGTAAAAACTCAACTGGAGGAAGAAGAATGCTGAGTCGCATCCCAAGAACACCATACTTACTGTGAAGCATGGGGGTGGAAACATCATGCTTTGGGGCTGTTTTTCTGCAGAGGGGTCAGGACGACTGATCCTTGTTAAGGGCAGAATGAACGGGGCCATGTATCGTGAGATTTTAAGTCAAAACCTCCTTCCATCAGTGAGAGCATTGAAGATGGAACGTGGCTGGGTCTTCCAGCATGACAATGATCCCAAACACACCGCTCGGGCAACAAAGGAGTGGCTCTGTAAAAAGCATTTCAAGGTCCTGGAGTGACCTAGCCAGTCTCCAGACCTCAACCCCATAGAAAATGTGTGGAGGGAGTTGAAAGCCCGTGTTGCCCCAAAACATCACTGCTCTAGAGGAGATCTGCATGGAGAAATGGGGCAAAATACCAGCTACAGTGTGTGCAAACTTGGTGAAGACTTACAGGAAACAAAGTTTATGTTACAAAGTATTGAGTTGAACGAAATTTACAGACCAAATACTTATTTTCCACCATAATTTACAATTAAATTCTTTAAAAATCCTACAATGTGATTTCCTGGATTTTTTTTCTCATTTTGTCTCTCATAGTTGAAGTGTACCTATGATGAAAATTACAGACCTCTCTCATCTTTCTAAGTAGAAGAACTTGCACAATCAGTGGCTGACTAAATACTTTTTTGCCCCACTGTATGTCTAGATTTCTGGAACGTGACTAGTAATAATGGTTCTGTGCAAATGTGGCCACGTCTAGTTCAGGCAAAAAAAAAAAAAAAAACGCAGAAAGATAGATACTTGTGGAAAGTATGCCAGCTCATTTTGGTTTTGGAATTAGCTGGGTGCAGTTAACAGAAAAATCCAGCAGCCTTGGAGATGTTATGAGTTCATTTAATTAAGTACTGGTCATTTCATTTAAAATATGCACTTGCCTTAGTGGCTGAAATAAGCTGGGTGATCACAAAGGGGAAAAACCAGACTACATTTATTAGATGAAATAACAGAGCACTAAAAACACTGACATTTAGAGTCGGGTTCCAAAACGTGCTGGAAAGCTTTCGTAACCAATATATTACCCACACTCTGGCAGCAAAAACAAAAAAGTTATTAAGGGTTTATTTATGTAAGCCTTTGTCAGTACCTCTCTTATGTACCTCATATTTTTTCTTTTGCACCACATTGTTCAGGCTGCGTTTTATTTTGAATCCTACGTGCATTTGATTTCGGTAGCGTCTCACAGACTGCTGAGTCACGCCCATGCTTAGCTCTCTGCTCGCCACCCTACCTGCAGCTGTGCCTTATAGTTCCCCACGTTGCTTATGCTTGGCTTTTTCTTCTGCTCCCTGCCAGATGGTCGTCTTTTTCTCATGTGAGCCTAGTTCTTTTGCTCTGGTTCCTGCTGTTGTGAGTGTTTGTATTTTCTGCTCTGAGAGATCTTTTTTTAATTCTGGTGCTGAGCCATTCCTTGTTTTTCCAACGTCTTTGGACATTGTGCTCTGCTGGTTCACCATCTCCTACCTTTCTGGAATTGAGTATTTCCTTTTCGAATATTCTCCACAGTTTTGAGGACAGTGCCTTCCTTTGAATTGCTTAGTTTTTTACAATCAGTTTCACACTTGGCTCAATACCACATCCAATTCTTCAAAACCCTTCACACAGTGTGCTTTTGTAGCATGCACCTGAGCACATCAGTTAATCTTTGGAGCAAAATGTTTCAAGCACCGAAACACTTCATATTTTATCCAAAAGTGATTCGTGCTGCCATAACTAGAGCAAATACTTTGTCCCACAAGACTGCTTTGTCACATCAATGTACAATGAACTTCCCAGATCCACAAATATTTCAAGCCAGCTAAAGAATCTTTTGATCTGTTGTGTTACCTCTCACAATAGATGTTATGAATGAGAGTGGCAAATTTACAGTAAACCATGAATGAAAGTTTTACTGTATTTTTAAATCCAGATTAAAATATTCACTTATGTAATGTACAACAATAAATGACAAAGAAACAAATTGCCGTTTGCCATTTTTTGCTTACAGAAAAATACATGCAATATCAAATAGAGTTATACCAAATCAATATTTTCACTATATATATTAAGCTGCATATTTGTCTGCCTGTCAATATTAGAAGTATATTGTTGGCTTGGCTCATCCGTCCTGTCAACTGCATTTAGCCATAGATTTTCATCAACATCACACCGAATGTTATGTCTTGCCACTGAGAAAAAAAATCCTATTTATATGCACAGTACAATACAAGTACAGTAGTACTGAGTTAGATTATTGCCTACAGGAAAAAATAAGTTAACTTAATCCGTTCCGGACCCCCAGAAAATGCATGTTGTATAAGGCATTACATGCATTAATTAATAGAGTTGTATTGTATACTTATGTCTAATCCTAGAGGTTCACATACTTTTGCCACTCACTAATATGTAATATTGGATCATTTTCCTCAATAAATAAATAACCAAGTACAATATTTTTGTCTCATTTGTTTAACTGGGTTCTCTTTATCTACTTTTAGGACTTGTGTGAAAATCTGATGATGTTTTAGGTCATATTTATGCAGAAATATAGAAAACTCTAAAGGGTTCACAAACTTTCAAGCACCACTGTAGTTTAATACTTTTTTTTACTACACCATTCCATATGCAGCCCTTCATAGTTTTGATGTCTTCAATATGAACATTACTTGTAGAAAATAATAAAAAATAAAGAAAAAACACTGAAGGAATCCAAGGTGTGTCAATGAGTCCAAGCTGCACCAAGTACAGAACAACCAATGAGAGCTATATCAAACTTTTCTCATCAAAATGCGGTGAGAACCGAATTCGACATCTGCTTGAGTACTGAGATATGACTGTATGACCACTTTTGTATCGATGATAACAAGACTGCAAAAAAATGAATAAACAAACAGAGGCCAACACGATGACTCAGTGGGTAGCACCGTCTGAAACTTTGAACAACGTATCTAAATGTCTGCCAAATTTGCTGGAGTTGTACAGGCTTTGCTGGTGGTGAACACTGACTGTTAGAGGTATGCATGAACGCTTCAATACACCTGCAGATTTGGCTACTTCTTTCACACTATGGCCTTTAGCACACCCAGATGCATTCACATATTTTTGCCAGTCTTTAACATCTGCTTTGCTACCCATTAACCACACAACAAATGAGATGTTCATTGCACTGTACCACCTCTTCTCAATGTATGAATCCCGTCACACACATTTCTTATTTATACCCCGATCATCCTCATGCAACTCCATCTGCAGGAGCAGCACCACCTTAAACACTCAATAGACTATTTTTTTGTCTGGAGAATATATTCAAGCTAAATCATTCAGTTAACTCGCAATTCAGACAGGGGTGCCGGACTTACTTTTAACTGTGACCAGAGTCAATAATCTGCAAGGTAGAAGCACTTAAGTTCCCTGTCCCATGGTTCATTACGATTCCATAAGTGCTCACTTGGGTGTAGATAAACTGTAGCTGTAGGTGAGGATGAGCTTTAGAATCATTTACATTAATTACCACATTTTGTTTGCTGGCTGTACCGCTTTAAAATATTCTATAAGAATACGTAATACCGCATTACAGTCACATAACCCGATAATTCCCCATGTAAAACAGGAAAATTTAGATACGTTAATAAGAAATCGTTTCACTTACAATTTGACTCCTGCTCTTCCATTCAATAAACTGTAATTTAAAACTATGTATCATGAATAATGAATTTGACATGGTGAATTGATCTTATATAGCAAATGAGATTTTAAATTGGTTTTATGATTGAATGTCTAATAGTAAAGGGGTTTGGGCATCTTAAATCTCTCCTGGTATAGAAAAGTGATGCTACAAAGATTGAAGCTACAGCACCACCCACTCCAACCACCATCATCATCTGATGGCTTAAATAAATAATTCACCAGCCAGCGAGATTTTTGATGAGGAATAGACAGAGCACCAAGATCACTTTTTATTTCCCCAGCCATGTGTTTTGTTTGATAAGCTAAACAATGATTGGTCTGTCTAAGACCATTGATTTTCTTAGGCTCAACATCTACACTAGCAATACTATATAATCTGTGAATACTAGGAATGGCCCAATTAGTGGGATGATAAGAACACACATTTTGACTGATGAGCTGAAATCAGCTTTATTCACTCATGTACATGGGATTTCTTTTTAATGAGTCAACGTTATAATTTTTTTCTTGTTAAAAAATAAGTGATTATAGGTCAAGACAGGTGGCTCTAATAAAGTGTATATACACATGTACATGGATTTCTATAAAAACGTACTCATACAGTACAAAACCACAAAATGGTGGTGACCCAAACACAATATCAGTCTGCTATACACATAGAACTGTTCATGTGAATTCAGTCATGTGGGACTGTGGCAGCATAGCGGGTAAGGTACTGGACTATGGACCAGAAGGTCCAGGGTTCAAATCCCACCTCTGACAAGCTGCCACTGTTGGGTCCTTGAGCAAGGCCCTTAACCCACAATTGCTTGGATTGTAAGATTGTATCAGTTGTAAGTCGCTCTGGATAAGGGCGTCAATAAAGAAACAATGAATATGAAGTTGTATCAATAAATCTTACACAAGAATATCACAGCAGTGATCTAGTACCAAAATGTGTATGGTCTTACCAGACAGTGAAAGACGAGCCCATCTGCAGCATTGTGCTTTATATGTCTCTTATTTAATACATCACTTCTTTAAGGACAATGTTTTTAAAGCGAAGTAAGAATCCTTCACTCCCGCTCTTTATTCTGGGAAACCAAAATAGTGATGCACATGGACATTGTTCTAATTAATGAGATTACAAAAGAAAGAACAAATATACAAATGTACATGGGGTTAATATATCAAGAAATGCATTAATATCCCAACACAAACACACAAAAATTAAGATATTAATTTAATAAGTTCATGAACAGTGGACTAGTTTTACACTCAGAGCCTACATCTGCACATTAGCACTAAGTCTGAGCATATCATGAGCATAAACTGTTATGAACATCACTCCCTACAACACACTGGTTCTTCAGTTACAAGCACACATTAATAAAGTATAATAAAGTTTCTAACTAGTGGAGTCAGCTAAAATTGCTAAAAGGTACTTAGAATTAGGCCTCCAGCATGCCATCTCTATAGACAGTTACCGTATTTTCCGGGCTATAAAGCGCACAGGGTTATAAGGCGCGATATCAGTGATCGGCTGCTAACGGATCTATGTTCATACATAAAGCGCACCGGGTTATAAGACGCACGAAATGAAACAAAACTCTTAAGTTCGGTCGGAAGCTCAGTTTGTTCTTTACCTGGCGCAGGGCGTCTTCTTGCTTCCTCCACTTCCGTATCATTGATTCGTTAATGTTGAATTCTCTCACAGCTGCTCTATGTCCATGTTGTACTGCGTGACCGATAGCGTTGTGTTTGAAATCCGCTTCGAAAATGAATGAATGAATGCACGTACCCTAATGCTGAAGCACATACCGTATTACTCTGCGATGTTGCGCACTACGGTGGCCGTAAGCTTCGTAACTTACCAAGGCCGTGCTAAAACATTTTGACAGATTTAAGAGCGCCGTGTACCATCTACAATCGGTTCTAGGTCAGAAAGCACAAACCAGAATCAATTCATACATTAGAACGCACCTCATTTTTTAAGGGCGCACTGCGATTTTTGAGAAAGTTAAAGGATTTTTAGTGCGCCTTATGGTCCGAAAAATACGGTACTGACTAAAAAAGGGCTCAGTGACTGTCAACTTGACGGCATGTCACCTTTCCAACAAGTAAAGTGTTTTCACTGTAAAGTGAAATGTCCATTTCCAATTCGGGGAAAAAGAGCAACCTGTTGGCTGTATATGATTTCACTGTAAAGTGAAATGTCCATTTCCAATTCGGGGAAAAAGAGCAACCTGTTTGGCTGTAATATGATTTCAGCAATAATGGAGACTGTCATTTCCACAGAGTGCAGTGAGGCAAAAGCTTTTACACATTTGAACTTGTGCTCTAAAATTATTTTTTGTCTGTGTGGTAAATCAGAGCCGTCAAGTCTCTAAATGCCTGATGAGAGCTTGTTTATTGGTTTTGCTCTAATATCAGTACTAATTTAAAATAAAACTCGAAAACTTGGATATTAAATGATCTGGGATACAACATATGCCATGGGTGTTATCAAAATATGGACAGTGCGGCTTTTTATTCTTTCCAAGCAGAAGCTACAACAGGTACAACTTAGTTGTTTGAATAAAGGGTCTAAATAGTTAAAATCAACCACATACATACACATATTGTTCATACCCTGAACCTACTAGTGCCAGTGAACTCCTTCTGGACCAAACCAGGGAAGCTCAGTACTGCAAAATGAGTACTACTGCTCTGCTGAGCTACCCCATAGCTTTAGGCAATGTGAGGTCAGTCTGTGTTCAATGCCTCTCACATTAGAAGTCTGGAAGCGGTTTCCTGGCACCAGTAACTATGTGAACAATACTAGTGTGAATTAGATGAAATGAATAAATATCTCTAATGCTCCTCTGACCACGTGTCTGTCACATGACCACAGATAATTTGTGCCCCCCTGTGACAGAAGGCATTAGAAGTGAAACAATACACTCTCCTCAGGATTCGATTTTCTCACGATTACGGATTTTACATTTTACATTTACATGTAAACAGTGAAAACTATGCACATCGGCTTGATAACTTTTTTTTAACAATAACACTTGCATTTAAAAGAAATTACTAGAAACATTAGGTTTAAAATTGTAAACAAAATGCCCTATTCCCTCAGTGCAATACCTCTGTACATTATTTCTAAAATTCAATATTTATTTTTATTCCATCAGTGCATACACTTCAATTGAGACACAAAATGAAAAAAATTCCAGGAAATCACATTGTAGGATTTTTAAAGAATTTAATTGTAAATTATGGTGGAAAATAAGTATTTGGTCAATAACAAAAGTTCAACTCAATACTTTGTAACATAACCTTTGTTGGCAATGACAGAGATCAAACGTTTCCTGTAAGTCTTCACCAAGTTTGCACACACTGTAGCTGGTATTTTGGTCCATTCCTCCATGCAAATCTCCTCTAGAGCAGTGATGTTTTGGGGCAACAATTTTCTATGGGGTTGAGGTCTGGAGACTGGCTAGGCCACTCCAGGACCTTAAAATTCTTTTTACGGAGTCACTCCTTTGTAGCCCGAGCGGTGTGTTTGGGATTATTGTCATGCTGGAAGACCCAGCCAGGTTCCATCTTTAATGCTCTCACTGATGGAAGGAGGTTTTGACTTAAAATCTCACGATACATGGCCCCGTTCACTCTTCACTTAACATGGATCAGTCGTCCTGTCCCCTTTGCAGAAAAACAGCCCCAAAGCATGAGGTTTCCACCCCCATGCTTCACAGTAGGTATGGTGTTCTTGGGATGCATCTCAGCATTCTTCTTCCTCCAAACATAACAAGCTGAGTTTTTACCAAAAAGTTCTATTTTGGTTTCATCTGACCACATGATATTCTCCCAATCCTCTTCTGGATCATCCATATGCTCTCTGGCAAACTTCAGACGGGCCTGGACATGTACTGGCTTAAGCAGGGGGACACGCCTGGCACTGCAGGATCCAAGTCCTTCTCGGTGTAGTGTTACTGATGGTAGCCTTTGTTATTTTGGTCCCAGCTCTCGACAAGTTATTCATTGCCACGGGATGAGATCTTGCGTGGGGTCCCAGATCGAAGGAGATTATCAATGGTCTTGTACGTCTTACAATTGCTCCCACAGTTGATTTATTCACACCAACCTGCTTGCCTATTGTAGATTCACTCTTCCCAGTCTGCTGCAGGTCTACAATTTTCTTCCTGGTGTCCTTCAACAGCTCTTTGGTCTTGGCCATGGTTGAGTTTGGAGTCTGACTGTTTGAGGCTGTGGACAGGTGTCTTTTATACAGATAATGAGGTCAAAAATGGTGCCATTAATACAGTTAACGAGTGGAGGACAGAAGAGCTTCTTAAAGAAAAAGTTACAGGTCTGTGAGAGCCAGAAATCGTGCTTGCTTGTGGGTGACCAAATACTTATTTTCCACCATGATTTACAATTAAATTCTTTAAAAATCCTACAATGTGATTTACTGGATTTTTTTCCCTCATTTTGTCTCTCATAGTTGAAGTGTACCTATGATGAAAATTACAGACCTTCATCATCTTTGTAAGTAGGAGAACTTGCACAATCAATGGCTGACTAAAGACTTTTTTGCCCCAATGTACAATCCAATTAGATGATGCACCGTCCCACCCGACAATGGACACCATACCATTTTTGCATCGCGGTGTATCGAGTCACGATGCATCGTTACACCCCTAAAAGGCATTCTTTTCCAAACAGAAATCCATCCAGAAAGACTGTAGGAAACATGGTGAAAATTGAGTTATCAGGAAATATTACTTCTTCCACTGTTCAATTTTTCTTATCCTAAACCAAGTTATATGTTTCACATTTTGTGAAGCTGATGCTATACTGTTGTTGCTGACACTGGGTCAGAGAGTGTATATTTGATTCTATGGCTATTTCTGCTGGCATACTTATGGGGCATGGGGCAATTATCCTTCGTAGTGTACATCTATCCCTGTCAGTGAGGGTGTTACCCTTTATACAACCCCTTTATACGAGCAATTTACCCAATTTTGTAACCGGTGAACTTGCAATTCAGGCACCCACTGTTTGGCCTCTGAAACTGAAATAACAGACAAAATAGAGGCAGTGAACTCGAAGACACAAATCAGACTATTTTTCCCTCTGCTAAGTCTTATTGTCTTTTCACAAAAAGAGATTAGTAATTGCTACCACACATTCAGTATAACATGGTCACTTGCAAGACTTTAAACCAGGCGTTTTTGTCATGCTTAATAATAACAATTATATGGTACTTTGCTTTATTATACTTAGGCAAATCTCCAGACCCTACATTTACTGGCTTTAATACAGTAGTTGCTAAAGTAACATGTTTTTAGACTCTAAAAATGCAACATTAACATTAGCCAATAACATAAACAGTGAAAACAAATGATTAATAAATCAAACGATACAGTATATTATGCTGAACAACCTACATTTACACCACAATAATCACTACTGTAGTTAATATCAGTTTGACATTAGTTTAGCTTTTTTTTCTTAAAGATTGCTTCTTATCGCAGTCTCTTTCCCTTGCAAATCTCCAAATCTGATATTTCAGATTTTTTTTAATGAAAAACACTAAAACAGAAGTTATAATTTGAAGAGAAATGATGGCTAATATTAAATATGTGTATGAAATACGGTTTATGCTCATTTGCTACAAGTGCCTCGAATTAGTCACCTTGCATGTTTAAGGTGGTAGTTAATTCAGGCTCCTGCAGATGGCGTTGCACAAGGATGATTGGGCTATAAATATCTGCGGGGTGTGTGGCAGGATTCATAGATTGAGAAGAGGTGGTACAGTAGAGTGAATGTCATTTCGATGTGTGTAAGATGAGTCAAAAAGCAGATGTTAATAATTGGCAAGAAGGAGTGATTGCATTTGGGCATGCCAAAGGCATAGTGTGAAGGAAGTAGCTGAATTTGCAGCCGTATCGAAGTGTACAGTCATACGGGTCTACCAGCAGTGGCAAACATCCTAGTCTACAGGAAACTCTCATCAAAATTGTGCTCACAAAGTTAACTGGTTACAGTGGGTAAAAACAAACGTAACTCATCCTGACTAAAATCATGTTATTTTGTCAGAATCTCTTTTCTGCCTGTATGTGAAGTTGATCAAAGAGCTCAGGACGCCTTCGATGAGGACTGCGTGCAAGGTGTGGTTCAAGCTGGAGGAGGTCCTGTGATGTTCTGATTGTGTTTTAATTACACAGGTTGAGGTGACTTAAGTTGAATTACAATGGCTACACTGAGCTGCTGGACGACCAGGTTTATCTTTTGCTCATTATCATACCGAGGATCATAACATTCCTATCCCTGTATTCCAAAATGACAATTGTTGTGTTCACAAGGCTGTAAATGTGACTGACTGGCATTATGAATATTCAAGAGCAGTCACACATCTGGACTGGCCTGCAAAATCCCCAGATGTGAATTCGCTCAGACAATGGCTGAAGCATCCACAAAATCTGGCAGAACTGCCCAATTCTTTGGTCATATTTACACTTGCAGAGACTGCTGCATGTTCATGATGAGGAAGTGTTAGATTTCAGTTGTGTTTTGACTGCTACTTAGTCAACTCAATAACCTCTCTCTATTCATTTCAGCCATTTCTTCAATGCTGTTTGCAATACATACATAGCAAAAATAATCCATGGGAGAACAACTCCAACAAACTTTCAGAACAATGAATAAGACGTTTATATGGGCAGAATTTGATAATTAGCAAGAGCCCAGAGCTTAGCACAATCTTTCTTTACAATGATGTTTCCATTATATTCACATTTACAGCATTTAGCAGACGCCTTTACCCAGAGTGACTTACAATTGATACAGTCTTACAATCCAAGCAATTGTGGGTTAAGGGTCTTGCTCAAGGACCCAACAGTGGCAACTTGGCAGAGGTGAGATTTGAACCCTGAACCTTCTGGTCCAGAGTCCAGTACCTTAACCGCTATGCTACCACAATCCCACATTTAAAAAAAAAGTTGAACAAAAAAGTTTTTTGCATACTGTCATTTATAATTCCTAGTCCAAAAGAAAATCGGAAACAGAAGACTGGAACGGATGCTGGAACAGTTTGGAGAGAAAACACAATATGCAGCTAGCAATGTTAAGAACACGGAATTCGTAAACAGCACTAAATAACAGCATAGCTAAAGAGAAAGGAACAAGAAGGTAATGCAGCTAAGAGAGTTTGCATGAAACATCAGCAGCCCACCTCCCCAGCAACCAATAAACCTGAGTGATCGCATGTGGAGAAGCAAGAAAACACTGACTCACCATCCCAGATCACCACAAAACTCTTTGACAATGAGACCCCAGCTCTGTACTTAGTCAAAGGCGAGGATGCACAAGAAAAGGTAAAGTGACTGTGTATCTTTTTATTTGAACTTTTACTATAAGACATATTTGGCTAGATAAATCACTTTCATTCTTACATTTATGATCTACGCCACCAAGGACGATGGGTCCCTTTTTGAGTCTTGGTCCTCCCAAGGTTTCTTCCTCATAATGTTTAGGGATTTTTCCTTGCCACTGTCACCCTAGGCTTGTTCAATTTGGGATTGGCCCTAGATAGTAGAAGATAACCTGAAATTGTAAAGTTGCTTTGAGACAATGCTCCATTGTAAGAAGCACTATAGACTATATATTGACTAGACCCAAGCCATAGAGAACCAAAGCCCAGTAGAGCCCTGGCAAGCCAGCTGGCTTAGTAAGGACATGCTTAGTAAGTCTGCCATGCTTTCCTCCAAGCAATCTTAAACGCCTCCAATTAAAATCCAGTTCATTTTAAGGTATGGATGTGGTCATTATTCAATGGTGCAAGACTTGGCCCTACTAGGACCAGCTTTATCTAAAGCTGTTCGAAGCAAACATTCTAACTGGTGGGCTGCATGCTCGAGCAGCTCAGTCTCTTGTTGATGTATTAATCATTAAGTCTGGTAGGTTATTAATAAGCACGGCTGAAGTAGCAGATGTAAATGGTGTGCTTGGTGAGATAAGGAGGCAGCAGGCAGATACTGAATTCAGATCCATCCCCATATGTGCTACAAATTAAGCGTTAAATCCTTGCTCCGCACTTACTTGGTTACGTGTGTATGCAATGACCACCTGCAGTGCATTCTGGCATTTATGAGTGCGCTGGGAATTCTATATTAGGCATACAGATTTATGAAACGCCCTACACTGTGCAACATAGTGAATAAAGTGTGGTTTGGGATAACTGAAGAGCCGCTCTATTAATCATTTCCACAACCACTAACGTTTTGTCAGTAACAGCATAAATGCTGCAAGTGGATCTCATGTCCATCTGATCCTGATCACATGAACCTGTTTGCCAGTAATAATCCCACAGCTCTCAATTTCAAAAAAGTACAACACGTGACATCAGACTCGCGCCAGAACATATCAAGTCTCGCAGCGAATTTAGCGTATTCATGCGAGGGGGCATGGGGAGGAGGTGGTTGGCACAACACACTGGCATGTAGCGCTGACCAATAAAGTCAACTATGATTGCTAATTACAGCAGGGCTTTTTGTGATGCATGAGATTTGAAGGGTTGCCATAAGACCATGAGATTTTGCGTCAATGCATGGGTCTCACAGCCAATGTGAGAGACTTGAGAGCTAAGTATTCCTAGGAGAAGAAAAAAAAAATCCATACAATGGCTGTAGTGCCAAATCAATGGTAAATGTGTTACTGCTATACATGCCACTACTGACAAATGTTATGAGTATAGAAGTACTGGTGCTGGGAACCAAGTCAGCCTGATAGACCTTGATGAATGCTCCACAAAACACATAGCATTACACATGATGCTGGTTTATCAACTGATGCCCATATACACACACTTCTAAAACTAGAGTTGCGAACAAACCCAAAGTAAGCAAGATGAAATTTGCTTTGACCACAGCGATTTTGCAGCTGTGCTTTTAGAACCTGGAGGGAAACGTGTGGTATTAATTGCTACATAGCTAGCCTGCAGCTTTAGCTGGTTTGTGCAGCTATCAAGAAAATGGAAGTCATATTTCTTCACTGTTTTTCAGTTTCCACTAGCTGCTTTTTAACTGATGATGGCTTATAATACTGACCTCCTGAAGCAGTATACCGATTCTCCGCTCGAAATTAAGTTATATGTCATATAAACATTGCTGTTCAAAGTTCAAAGCAAGCATCAGAATAGAGAAGAAAGGTGATTTAAGTGACTTTGAACATGGCATGGTTGTTGGTGACTGACTCATTTGAGTATTTCAGAAAATCTACTGGGATTTACACATACAGCCATCTCTAGGGTTTACAAAGAATGGTCCGAAAAGTTTTGGAACCACTGGTCCAGTGTGTGAAAGTTGTTAGTAAAAATGATTACGTCTGTACATGCTGACAAATCCATACCCCTACACGGATTTCTTTGAGCTTATTATAGTACGGACGCAAGGTCTGCTTCGACCTGATATTTTAGTCCCACCCACATACCGCATGATTTTAAATCCTCGCTCACCCACTGCAGCACTGTACTTCCTCTACCTCTTTCCTGCCTGCAACACAAAGTTTCTCACCCAACCAGTCCCATGCAAATGCATTTCACACATTTACAAAAGTTATCTCGGAAATTTGTATTGGCCTTTAAATTTGCAGACTCCGCATTCCAACGCAATAAGCAGGCAAACCAAGTACAATGTGTTCCCCCCTTCCTTACATACAGTCATTATTCTGTGCAATCCTACCGGTATAAGTGCTTCAAAAATACAGTGTGTACCAGTGTGAATGCCAGCATGCCCACAACCATCTGAAAAGGTCTCTCAGTGCAAGCAGTTACGTCACATCCCATGGGGGCTGTGGGAGTGCTACTGAAATGCAGGGTTCTAGTTCAAAATTTCCACACAAAACAGTATAAATAATTAGACTGGTCCACTGTGGGCTAAGTCACCATGGCTCCCCATAAGATTCGTGTGATCTTACCAAAATGTGCTCTGTCCATAAAAAGAAAATAAGAAAAATTAAAAACAAATGTTGGACCAAAACAGTAAAAAGCCAGCTTGTCCACTCATGGGATCTGTGTGGGCTCACCAAAGTGTGGGCTACCCACAATATACCAGAGCTGACTTTACATACAGGGAAGCGCTCCAGTCGTGAAAGGGCAGGTGTCTCAAATAAAGTGGCCACTTGTAAGAAAACTTAAAACACTTACCAAAAATGAACAATACCAAATAGAACAATACCATGATTTTGTCTTTCTTTCAAGACTGCGTTTGTCTTTTCAGCAGGTGTCGCAAGAGTTTGTTCATACTAGCCTTCTATGCAAATGCAATATTGCCTTTTAAATACTTTAAGTAGATAAACACTGCGTGGGGCAAATAGTAGGAAGTCACAGACTGGCACTTGGCACTTAGGTAGGTATATATGGAGTGGTGCTATGGAGTGGTCTTTGTTGGTCGACCACTCCTGGGGAGGGTAACAATGATCTTGGATTTAGTCCATTAGTACACAATCTGTCTGACTGTGGATTGGTGGAGTCCAAACTCTTTAGAGATGGTTTTGTAACCTTTTCCAGTCTGAAGACCATCAACAACTCTTTTTCTGAGGTCCTCAGAAATCTCCTTTGTTCGTGTCATGATGCACTTCCACAAATATATTGTGAAGAACAGACTTTGATAGATCCCTGTTCTTTAAATAAAACAGGGTGCCCACTCACACCTGATTGTCATCCCATTGATTGAAAACACCTGACTCTAATCTCACCTTCAAATGAACTGCTTATCCTAGAGGTTCAAATACTTTTGCCACTTACTAATATGTAATATTGGATCATTTTCCTCAATAAATAAATGTATAATATTTATAATATTTTGTCTCATTTGTTTAACTGGGTTCTCTTTATCTACTTTTAGGACTTGTGTGAAAATCTGATGATGTTTTAGGACATATTTATGCAGAAATATAGAAAATTCTAAAGGGTTCACAAACTTTCAAGCACCACTGTAGGTCAGGCTGGCACAGCACTTGTAGTTGTAGTGTTAAGCAGAGTACAAACTTTCAATTGATGTCTCTTGGCAGCGAGAACTGCGATGCTTAAGTGTCTGTACTCAACACAAACCGTAACGTAGTTAAAGCAAAGTAAATAAATAGGCTACTCATGAAAATAAATTACATAATAAAAACAAAAAGTATGACATAGTATTTATGCAGTAAAAGTACACTTTTTAAATTTGGCCCACTGTTTATGGCTGCAATTTTAAAAGACAGATTTTTATTTCCTATTATAATTAATAGTCATTTTTAAGAGTTAGTCATTAAAGGGAACAGACATTGGTTGGATGGTCTCCACACAGGCAGTGGCCGGGCTGTGACGTGAACCTGGATCTCTGAATATGTCAGGCAACAGCGCGAACCACTGTCCAGCCACCACTGATATACAGTTTTCTGAAATGGCATATATTACCTTTAATTGATGTAATCTACGCATATCCGAAACTATATCTTCAGCTGGATCTTATTTAGGAATTGAACTGAAACCAATGTTGGTTTCTCCAAGTTATTTCCTTTATTTGTATTCCAAAAAACACTCTACAGTGGTACCTCGTCTAGTGTTAGTACTGAGAAAATTTTTCCCATAAGGAATAATATGAATTGAATTAATCCATTCCAGACCTTAACGAGTGTTTGGTAGAGCGGTCTGCAGTGTATAATAGTAGAGCCTATGGTAAGTAATGATAAGTAAGTTCATGTTTAAAACATTACCCTACAGTTAGCCAAAATCATTAACACCAATTTTATATTATTATTTTAGAATAAAGTGTTGGAAAATCTCATGTAATTTGGTGAGTAATGGAATGAAAGTGAAAGCACTTACTCTATTGATGAACTCATCGGCGCTGGCATAGCTGCTAATGCTAACTGCAGCCTGTGTTTTGGAGATTCAGGACTGGATTTCCATTTTGGCTGTCCTTTTTAGGTTAGTGCAGACTTATTTGCTCTGAGAACGCAGTACTGTAGATGAAAAAATAAAGAAAAACTTAGATAAACACGCAGATCTTCACTGGGAAAGAGCTATTGTGAATCTGAACCACTGAGTTACTCTGGACTGAATCGTGAATCAAGTTTCGGCTGAAAGGAGTCATGCAGCTCAATGCCAAGTAACTAGCAAATGACATTTTTTTTCTGGTACAAATACGTCAAATACCGAATTAGACAACTTTAAAGGTGGTCGAGATTATGTATGCGACAGCTTTTTACCTTAAGAAAACTGGTTATAAAATTTGTTTTGAAGCCAGAGAGTGGCTCTAACTGGAACATCATAAGATAGTAAGGTTGATGCCCTGGCATCTTCGTTAAATGTAAGCAAGATTTCAAGTGGATTAAATGCTTATGATTAGTTTCCTTATGGTTTTATTATTCCTTATTATTACCCCTTATTATTATTACAAAATGACCATCTACTCCATCCTCTTTCTGAGCTGCAGTCCACAAACAGGCTTGTGAGTTTTCACAACCCTGTTTGAGGACTGCAGATCAGAAAGAGGATGGAGTAGAAGGCATGCTTGTACATCTAATTACATATGTTTCCTTCAAAGCCAACCATCTGCAGAACACCTAAAATGCATTCAGTGTAGTGAAGACTTGCTCTACTCAATATGACCCATGTCACCGAGGGAAATAAAAGTCATTTTGGTTGCAGAACCCCAGTGCACACTCAGTCCATCAGTCCGTTGTTAGAATAAACGTAACCTTCAACCTGGCACCTCCAAGCCTTTCTAGCTGTCCTGCCAAGAGTCCACACATACCAAATCTGACCCCCCACAGTCACACTGTAGGGACTGTCACTAGGCCAAAATCACATAGCAAATCTGGCCACTGTTCACTGACTAGTACACACTTGCCAATTTTTACCAGGAGCCGAGAAAAATGAAACGTCCTCAAAAAGTCCATGAAGGGAAAACGCAAGGTTATTGTCATTCCCATTCAGTACACACAAACGCTATTTTCATGCAGGGCTGACCAAACTAGAAACTGACCTCAACAAGCCCGAATCACAAAGTGGCAAGAAAATTATGCTGTTGCATGAGAGTGACAGTAATTCAAAACACTCCATTTTTCATTAGATATTTTACAGACTTGTGCCTTATAGGCTTTTTCCAGAGTGTCAAAAAGCTGAATTTAAATGAAGTCATCAGCGACATACTGGCAGATGTAGCATCTGTTACAGTGCGTCACAAGGCTCATTATGGGACAGCATAAATTATACGCTTACATACTGCCTACAGTGATGGACACAACTCATTTATTACCACAACAATAGCTAAATACTTTTAAGGTGTTTATTCCTAGAGATGATAGATAGACCATGTTAGAAAAAGAAAGGAATCATTTTTAAATGAAGCCTTTTCTTGCCATTTAAACATATTTTTCTTATCATGTTCATCATTTCTGCAGTAGAGAGTATTTATGATCAGTAGTAATTGAGAGAAGTTTGGTGTTTGTTACTTTTGCTACTGTAGTCCATTAAGCCACTTTAAGCTTTTTACATATGTTAAGTTTTAAATGCGAAGAAAAAACTTGGAGATTACATTTGAAGGTGATATATAAAAAAATAAATATATGCTTTATACCTAAACATTTGGCCATTTTACCATTTTGGAATCAAAAATCAAAATCGATAAGAATAATCAGAATCAATACGAAATGCAAACAATACCCAACCCTACCTGTGGGGGTCCTGAACATTAAAGGACAGTATGAAGAGAAACAGATGGACTACAGTCTGTAATTGTAGAACTACAAACCACTTCTATATGGCAAGTGGAACTGCTCAAATGAACAATGAGTATAGAAACAAGTAGGAGTACCTAATAAAGTGATCGGTGACTGTATGTGTTAGTACTAAGTACACAGCTTAAACGAGACAAATGTCCTGGCATCAGTTAAATAAAATAAAGATTTAGGTTACTCACAGACTGGATCAAAGTAAGGGCTGCATGTAAGAAGTCAAACAGCATGCCATGATATAATGATAAACAAATGCATGTGTTAAAATAAAGATAGGGCAAGATCTCACTTGTAATCACGAAGAAGTCCGCATTAGGAGGATATTAACCTTAACAGCGTTCCTCATTGAATATCAAGATGTATTAAATGGTACATGATATCTTTATTTCAGATACGTTTACTTGCAATGAGCAGATGCAATTTGACCTTTTCTCAGAGCATCTCGTGAATCCATTTTCAATTAGTTGGCTTGTTACATAAGGCCGTAACCTTTTCATAGACTCCTTCACAGTAAATTTTTCTATTAATATCAGAGATGGTGACAGCGATGATTATGAGAGAGATATTCAAAAAGATACCAATTGATTCTTTTCATGGGGTCATTCAACTGACAATTAGATGGCATTCTGATTAGCTTTACATACACCCCGTAGTTCAATCCAATCTGTGAGCAACCTAAACTTTTAGTTTATTTAACAGATGCCAGGGTGTTTATCTGTTTTAATTTGTGCACTTGATGCAAACACATATTGATCACTTTATTAGGTACAGTGGGGCAAAAAAGTATTTAGTCAGCCACTGATTGTGCAAGTTCTCCTACCTGGAAAGATGAGAGAGGTCTGTAATTTTCATCATAGGTACACTTCAACTATGAGAGACAAAATGAGAAAAAAATCCAGGAAATCACATTCTATGATTTTTAAAGAATTTGTTTGTAAATTATGGTGGAAAATAAGTATTTGGTCAATAACAAAAAGTTCATCTCAATACTTTGCAACGTAACCTTTGTTGGCAATGATAGAGGTCAAACGTTTCCTGTAAGTCTTCACCAAGTTGGCACACACTGTAGCTGGTATTTTGGCCCATTCCTCCATGCAGATCTCCTCTAGAGCAGTGATGTTTTGGGGCTGTCGCTAGGCAACACGGACTTCCACAAAATTTCTATGGGGTTGAGGTCTGGAGACTGGCTAGGCCACTCCAGGATCTTGAAATGCTTTTTACGGAGCCACTCCTTGGGGCCCGAGCGGTGTGTTTGGGATCATTGTCATGCTGGAAGATCCAGCCACGTTCCATCTTCAATGCTCTCACTGATGGAAGGAAGTTTTGGCTTAAAATCTCACGATACATGGCCCCGTTCATTATTCCCTTAACACGGATCAGTCGTCCTGTCCCCTTTGCAGAAAAACAGCCCCAAAGCATGATGTTTCCACCTCCATGCTTCATAGTAGGTATGGTGTTCTTGGGATGCAACTCCGCATTCTTCCTCCTCCAAACACAACGAGTTGACTTTTTTCCCAAAAAGTTCTATTTTGGTTTCATCTGACCACATGATATTCTCCCAATCCTCTTCTGGATCATCCATATGCTCTCTGGCAAACTTCAGACAGGCCTGGACATTTACTGATTTGAGCAGGGGGACACGCCTGGCACTGCAGGATTTGAGTTCCTCTCGGTGTAGTGTGTTACTGAAGGTAGCCTTTGTTACTTTGGTCCCAGCTCTCGGCAGGTCATTCATCAGGTCTTTCTATGTAGTTCTGGGATTTTTGCTCATTGTTCTCATGATCATTTTGACCCCACGGGATGAGATCTTACGTGGAGCCCCAGATCAAGGGAGATTATCAATGGTTTTGTATGTCTTCCATTTTCTACAATTGCTCCCACAGTTGATTTATTCACACCAACCTGCTTGCTAATTGTAGATTCACTCTTCCCAGCCTGGTGCAGGTCAACAATTTTCTTCCTGGTTTCTTTTGACAGCTCTTTGGTCTTGTCTCTCATAGTTGAAGTGTACCTATGATGAAAATTACAGACCTCTCTCATCTTTCTAAGTAGGAGAACTTGCACAACAAGTGGCTGACTAAATACTTTTTTGCCCCACTGTACATCTCCTTGTAGTCTATCTGTTTTTCTACAGGCATTCTTAGTCCCCTTTACTCTGTTGTCTAATGGTCAGGACCACCACAGTAGGATTGGGTATCGTTTGCATTTTATCGATTCTGATTGTTCCTATCGATTCCAGTCCTTTGCGATTTTAATTTACTATTCCAATATGGTGAAAATATGTGCCAAGTATTTAGGTATAAAGGTATAAAGATATATATATATATATATATATATATATATATATATATATATATATATATATATATATATATATATATATATACACATACAAAAGTGCGGCTAATGCAGCGCTTGTGCTAGGAGAACACAATCCATCAAACGCAGTACAATACTGAAGCATTTCATGCTGGTGCTTCAGATGTTTTGCCATTTGAGGTGAAACGTCCTTTATAACAGATTAGCTTTCCACACATACTGCATTTAGCATTTTCTCTGAAAGTGGAGCTGAACTTTCGAGCGCTTTTGAGCTCTGATTTTCGGCTAATGCAATGGTGTACCCAAAGAAAACTACGTGATGATGTATGTGATCACATGACACACCGGTCCTCGCACTAATCGCGGCACATTCCTAACAATATCAGTGTATATATTAACTCATTCCCAGCGCACACAAAGGGTAGCTTTGATTCCCTCCTTTTGCCCCAAGTTGCCAGTTAGGCCCCAGCTTCCCGTGACCCTGAGCTAGCTTAAGCTAGTATGAAACTTAATGAATCAATGTCAGTTGCTTAATAATCCTTGGCCAATTGCCCACAATGTCCCCACTAGCAATATATTATATTCTGCTTAAGCAAATTAGTACTACATATAAGCAATAGTAGTAAATCAGGACTAGAATTTTGTGATAGGTCTCTCTCTCTTTTCTGGCTGTTTCTTTCGCCCTTTCTCCAGGGCCTAGAGGACAGAGAAATCAAATGGAGCAACTAATGAACTAATTCCGCTCAGGTGCACAGGGAATTCAGCCTGCAATCACTCAGGTGCTTATTAAAGCATCAAATCCTGGCGTTTAGTGTAGTTCTGTTTCTCTATCCAGTACAGCTGTCTGCAAATGGCAAATTAATTTCACGTTAATGTGTATAAGTTGCTTGTAATTTTGTAGAAAGTGAGAGAGACACACAGAATGGAAATGGATATGTATACCAAGTCTATTATACTGTTTTATAATAAGTGTTCACTGACATCACACCTTATGGTCTAATTTTTTTATTTTAAAATTTTGAATTTTACGTTTAATGACTGAATTAACAATGTAAAACGGGTCGTTGACCAAAATGGACACTGACGAGACATTACCATAGTCTTTTCATGCTACTGTAATGTAAATATAAAAAGTATTTTCACAAGATGCAAACAATACATAAATTCATCACAGATAAAAACATAATCAGAACGCTACCATCTACACGGCATCTCTAATTATGGAAATTCCTGGGAAATTCCCGGCTGCAACATCTGTGTTCAAATAGGCCACAGGATACCAAACGGAACCTGTTTGCCTCCATGCCCAACTGTTTCTCATCTGTATCCAGGTTAGAGGTGGCCCAACAGGGTACTAGAAGCTCCTTTTGATTGTACAGTTTTCTCTAATAAACATATATTTCCACTCTTATTTTAATCATTTACATCTATCATCATTACATTCATACATAAAATTTCATTTGATTCCAACAACACCTTCTTGGTGCCTTATTTTTTTGTCTCATTTTCAAAAACTGGTTTCTCCACATCTACTTTTAGGACTGGTGTGAAAATCTGTTTTATGGCATATTTATGCAGAAAAATAAAACATTCCAAAGTATTCACAAACATTAAAGCAACGCTGCATGGTATTTGGCCCCAAGATTTTATCAGCCGATCATTACAGCCCTGTAAGTTACGAGGTTAAGCCACAGCAGATCAGATCCCACAGATCCATAATCAAATTGAGATCTGATGACTTTGGAGGACAGGGTATCACCTTGAGCTCTTCAACATGTTCCTCAAACTATTCCAAAGCAATGTGTGATGGTACAAAAGGCTTATGCTAAGCACCTGGAAATCAAACAATCCTCTCTACTGGTGGTCTGTCTGGTGTGTGTGTGTGTGTGTGTGTGTGTGTGTGTGTGTGTGTGTGTGTGTGTGTGTGTGTGTTCCCTCACAGAAACACTGCTCCCAACACCTCCTAACAGCTAGGTCAGAAAAGGCCTAGATTGGGGGCAATTCGTCAAAATAACTATCCACCTTCTCTCAGTCTACCAACTGGGAACATTGTCTCAGAGGATAGTAGAGGCATGTCTAGCAGTCAACAACCTCTCGCCAAGAGGTATATTACCCAAAAGTAGCCTTAGAGCCTTTTTATAGGGCAGCAAGGGAATCAATTTTACACCCTCTTGTGGCAAGACCCGGTGTCTATTCAGACCACACCTGTAATCATATACAGTGGGGCAAAAAAGTATTTAGTCAGTCACTGATTGTGTAAGTTCTCCTACTTAGAAAGATGAGAGAGGTCTGTAATTTTCATCATAGCTACATTTCAACTATGAGAGACATAATGAGAAAAAAAAATCCAGGAAATCACATTGTAGGATTTTTAAAGAATTTAATTGTAAATCATGGTGGAAAATAAGTAAGTATTTGGTCACCCACAAACAAGCAAGATTTCTGGCTCTCACAGACCTGTAACTTATTTAAGAAGAACCTGTTTGACCTCGTTATCTGTATAAAAGACACCTGTCCAAAGCCTCAAACAGTCAGACTCAACCATGGCCAAGACCAAAGAGCTGTCGAAGGACACTAGAAACAAAATTGTAAACCTGCAGCAGGCTGGGAAGAGTGAATCTACAATAGGCAAGCAGGTTAGTGTGAATAAATCAACTGTGGGAGCAATTGTAAGACATACAAGACCACTGATAATCTCCCTCGATCTGGAGCTCCACGCAAGATCTCATCCCGTGGGGTCAAAATGATCACGAGAACAGTGAGCAAAAATCCCAGAACTACACGGAGGGACCTGATGAATGACCTGCAGAGAGCTGGGACCAAAGTAACAAAGGCTACTATCAAATAACACACTACGCAGAGAGGGACTCAGATCCTGCAGTACCAGACGTGTCCCCCTGCTTAAGCCAGTACATGTCCAGGCCCGTCTGAAGTTTGCCAGAGAGCATATGGATGATCCAGAAGGGGATTGGGAGAATATCCCCACTGTACACATCTGCCTGAAACAGAACTGCATGCCGAGTTTTGCAGCAACCCGACATTTCTTCCTGGATGTTTTTTTTTTTATTATATTAACTTTTGTATCTGAAATAAATCTCGAGCATTAACAGAGATTACCTTTCTCTCCAGTGCATGTGTTAGAAATGGCTGCTGATGCTGCTGCTATGTTAATTTATACTTTCTCAGCCAATGCTCCCCACTGTGACTCAAAACACCTGAGACTGAGAGGCTAGGGAATTAAGAGGTGATTTAGGTGATATTCAACATGTAAATGTGAGAGGTGAAAATCTAATGAAGCAGCCAGTCAATATTAATCCTGCTACATATATGCCTAATATAAAAGTTAGTGTATGTGTACATTTCAAAAGAGGGACGAGCAGGTGTTGATCTGATGCAGGTTGATATTATGAATGCTGATGGCGAGGTGAGAAAGAATACATGCATGGGATCTTGTGTTCAGGAAGCTACAAACTTTGTTAGCTTAGAGTTCTGCGTTCAGGGACTGGCTACAACCACAATTTAAAATTCATTATTTGGTCAGTGACCGCAAGCTATCCAGGCCCTTTGGCAGCAAAGCAACCCCAAATCATGAGCTTTCCTTGACCATTCTTTTTTGGTATTTGTATGCAGCGCCTTATGCATAGCCTTGCGCATTTCAAAAAGTTACATTTTCCAAAGACAGCAATGTTTAGAGAGTTTTGTGGGCGTCTTGCTGTTTTTATCCCCTTCAACATTGCAGACTGTGCCCTTGGTGTGATCTTTGCACGACGCATATCCCCGGAGAGAAAAGCAACAGTACTGAATTTCTAATTTATCTCTTCAGTTTGTCTTATGGCAAACCGATAGCTACAGGTCTTCATGAAATGATGCATTGTACAAATATTCTTTGTCTGATTTCAGGTTTTCTGAGGAAAAAGACCCAATGTTGCATAACTGTGAGTGGCAAAAGTATGGGAATGTGAAATTAGAGTCAGGTGGTTTCAATCAGCGTGATGACAATCAGACGTGATTGGGTGCCCTGTTGTATTTAAAGGACAGGAATTTATCAAAGTTGGTGAAGGTTGGACTCCGCCAGTCCACAATCAGACAAATTGTGTACAAATGGAAGACATTCAAGACCATTGTTACCCTCACCAGGAGTGGTGGCGTGCAAGGCATGTAATAGTTTGCAAGGTCACAAAGAAACTCAGGGGAAGTGAATCAGATTTTTCTTTTAAAAGATGATTCTCTACCAACTCCCAGAGTTCTGCTCACAAGTACAATTTCCACCTGTTATGAGGGTGGAGAGAGTCATTTCAGGTAAATAGCAGAGGTGGCAGAAGTACACAAGTTCTTTACTTAAATACTACTAATCTCAAATAACTAAAATACTCAAGGAAAGTCTGATGTACTTTTATACTTGAGAAAAATATATAATCCATACATGCTACTAAATGTACTTAAAGTAAAAAAAATAAAAACTACTTTAAAAAGCCTTTCTAACTCCATTTTTGAAACAGGACATCTTTTAGAAGGCAAAAGGTACAGATCCATGACAGTGATTGGACATAATGGTTTGTACTACAACTACATGAATCATCTGCAAAAAAGCATACAGAAGACATAATCAGAAACAGAATAAAAACATTTCAAACATGATAAACCAATACATACAGAATACTTGGAAATTTTTTAGAAATTCCGATATAGCGCTCGCATCTAGACATGGCAACATTCAGCAATGCAGAATATCATGATATTTATCCCAAACAATAGTTATCAACTGTTTGAAACACACTGCATTTTCACTGCACTCCACTCCATTACTTAATGAAAAAAATTCTGTAAATCACTTAGAAAAGTTACATTTATATTTATGTAATTTAGCAGACGCCCTTATCCAGAGCACCTTGCAATGGATACACACTTACAATCCAAGCAATTGTGGGTTAAGGGCCTTGAATTGGAGGCCTGGCGGAGGTTGGATTTTACAATCATTTTTTTTTAAATATAACTCTTATATTCATGACAGAAATAGAATTCATTGTCCCTTGGACATGGACAAACCTCTAGTGTCTGAGTAATAAAAACAGTGTAGACAGTATACAATAATTTTTGGGAATGACTAGTTTCAATATAACCTTTGAGTGTTGATGTAACCTTGTGTCTGTCGCTGAATGTGAAAAGCAACGTTAAATAAACTAAATTAACAAACATAATAGCTCAAGTAACCAGTCTGTTTTGAAAATGTAATAAGTAAAAAGTGCAGATTTGTCCTTTGAACTGTAGTGAATAAAAGCCAAAAGTATTAAGGTAAAGAAATATCCAAGTACAGATACCTAAAAAGTATTCATACGTACAGTAACGAGTGCACTTTGGACCCAGCAACACCCTCAGGCAAAACCGGTTCATCCCAAGGACAAAACACCCAAACAGAAACTGAGCACACTGTTGTGTATGCGGTGCAATGCAATGAGGAGTGCACAGGTTTTTATGTAAGAGAAACCAAACAACCCCTCCATAGATGCATGGCACAACATAGAAGAGCCAGCTCATCAGGACAAGACTCAGTGGTTCATCTGCATCGAAAGGACAATGGACACTCATTTGAGGACACCAATGTTCATATTTTGGACAGAGAAGACAGATGGTTTGAAAGAGGCGTGAAAAAGGCGATATATGTCCACCTAGAACAACCATCGTTGAACAGAGGAGGTGGCTTACAACACCAGCTATCAGCTCCCTACAAAAGAGTCTTGAGATCCCTTCCCAGGAGGTTTAACCCCCATTCGCAACTTGACCCATGTGACTCTAATGACCCACATGATGGCTGGGTGGGGCAATGACTCATTGGGTTACACCTTTGCCCCTGTGATCCCAACGACTCATGTATTGACAGGATGTTTTACAAGGACTCTCAGGACCACCTCCAAGGTGACAACCCCATTAGTGTTAAATACCTGGGAACGTGCATCAGCTTTTCCAGAACTGAAGAAGCCTTTCGGATGGAGGTGAAATGTCTTCAAGTCCAGTTGCCTTCAACTCAACACATCTCTGCCATGATCTGGATGACTGAGAACTTACACAGACATAGAGTAACGAAGTACTTGTACTTGTTACTTATCACCTGTGATTAATGGAGGGTTGGGTGGTAAATCAGGCAACGCAGAAAAATCCTCTTTGTCAAACAAGAAAAATAAAAGAACCTCTCAATGGCTGAAAGGAAAAACATATAAAACTGTTCTAATACTTATTTAGGGCCTGTCAGTCACAGACCCTTAGAATCGTCGCCATACACCGCCCCTGTTTATGGGTCAGAACCTTGTCCTCATGAGGGGATCTACACAATATCAAGAAGGGGGTTTTAATGTTATGACTGATTGGTGAGTTACTGATGGGTGTATGTATTTGATAAATAGGGTTCAGCATGTCCATTAGGCAGAAATGAGCTTTTTAGAGGTGCCCTTTAGTGCCCTTTTCAGTAGTGATAGATTGTAAAAAATGACTAATACAGGAGAAGGTCAAAACAGAAGTTAGAAGAATAGATGATCTGCATGTCTTCCTAATGGTCTAAGCTTACGTGAAGTCTTTCAAGTAGTTCTCACAAGGTTGGATATAGGAAAGTAATCTAAAGCCTGATTATGTAACACCATGTCACGATTTGAGAATTTGCACAGACCAACGTTGGGGTTACAGCAAAGGACCCGGCTTGGCATCATGGCTTTTCTTACATTTCCATTCGTGTGAAATTAAAATAAATCACTCTAGCACATCCTAACAAATTTCACCTGGGACTGAATTGAAATGTGGGTGCAGCGTGGCATGGTAATGTTTGAGGAAGTCATTATAAGGAATTGATTTAAAAAGTTTCCAGTGCTCTCCGGGCTTCCAACGAATCTGCTCCTGAAACCCGCAAGAGGACCAAGAGCACACGCTTCATTACATTACAATGGATAAAAAAAAGAGAGAGGAGGTTATCTGATTAGGGAGAGAGATGAATGTCACCGTGTAAATTAGAAACAGGGATGACGAGGTAGTATGGTACTATTACCTACAAAATTGAATCCTTCATGTTTCACCTTAAAGATCATACGATTAGGATGATATCAGCATGTTGGGTATGTAAATTAAGGCTGAAAAGAGTTTTTTTAAGTGTTCTCAATCTCAAGAGGCAGCTACTTTATTTAACCAAGCAACACTGCCTGGCCACAAGTTTGTAGACACCCTTTCTAACACCTTCCCTGGTTTTTTTCACCTACACTAATTTCTCAGAAGTGCATAAGATCAAGCTTACAGCCACACAGTTCACTCCATAACTTTCATTACTGGCAGGCCTTACAAGCTCACAGAACAAAACCGCCAAAGGTGGAAGCATGTGGTTTCTAAAAATAGACTGCCCTCAGTTACATCACTACCAGGGGTGTGTGAAATATTAATCAGATTTTTAAAAATCCTCAAGTAAAAGTTGAAGTATGGCTTATATATGTCACTCAAGTAGAAGTACAGGCTACTAAATGTACTTAAAGTAAAAAAGTATTTCTTTAAAAAGCCTTTGTAACTCGATTTTTGTGGGTAACTCGTCTTTTATTGCGGGTAAGAGGAACAGATACATGACACTGAGGGATAATGATTTGTACTTCAATTGTTTAAATAGCATTCAACACTCCACAATACTACTTAAGTTTTTAAAAATGTGCAAATATGTAGTTTTATTTTTAAATATAGCTCATATTCAGCACTGGAAATGGAATTCAGTTTTTTTATATACATATATTTGAGCATTGTCTCAAAGCAACTTTACAGTTTTCTTTTATCTAGGCCCAATTTTAATATATTAAAATTGATTTTAAAAATATGTTGTAATATATCTTATGCATTATAATGAAGAGCATAATAAGCAGAGTATATAAACCAATAGCATATAAGAAAATAGTGTATAAAAATAAAATACTGAATAAAATACCGCATTGGTGGGGAAGTTTAGCCATATTAAAATTAGTTGGACGATCTGAAACATTTAAATGTGGCAAATGAGCAAAAACAGAAGAAATCGAGTGAGGGGAAAATACTTTTTCACAGCGCTGTATGAGTGTGGTTAAAGCGAAATAATGGTCTGGGGTTGAATTCGATTGTTTGGCCTCCATTTCCAATTAAGGGCAGATTCTAGTACTGGGACAAGAGTTTAAGGAAAGAACCCTTTCACTTTCATTTTGATAGTGACCCCATGTCACAAGTGAGGTCCATAAAGAAACACCTATCCAGTTTTAGAATGGAAGACCTTGACTGATCTGTACAGGGGATTAATTGGAATGGCGACTTTATCAGGCAACATTGTCCAATCCTTCTCAGTTTAAATGGAAGTAAATCTCTACACATATACTGGCATTACTCCATTTATCTCTCTTGCTCTCGCTCTCATACACACACCTACCACTGACTCACATTGCCAAATACAGCCTAAGCAAATATACACATTATGTGTAGGAATTTGGTATCACAGATGCTTTATGATTTGAGACTGCTAGTGTTTTTTGTAACCAAATACAGTAAGCCTACTCTCTCCCTCTCTGTCTGCCACTCTGTTTAACACACTGTGGCAGTTGTTGAAGGAGGTCGGTGAGCTGCATGCCAGATGCCCCCTGGGACATGCAGTGCTTGGCTCATCAAAACAATTGAGTAAAAAGTGCCTTTCTTTAGTAAAACAGTGAGCACTGAAATAAAGCTGAGTGGTTCCGCGAGGAACAGCATTTCATGTGCCTATTCACAAGAGTCGCATCCGTTTTACACTTGAAGGACAGCTGTCGTTCATGACAAGGAGAGAAACTGAATATTTGTGCCTGCATGGTGAAGATTTGCTTCATAAATCGAAGAACAAGCACTTTGCGCCTTGTGTTGGACCATTTGCTGGAGGTAAACAAATGCATGCATCATACAGAGCCTCTAGATAATTCACGGAATCATGAGCGGTCAGCTTGTCTCTGAGAGTTTTGCAGACACCCTTGTCATTCTTACAATCTTACATCCTTACAATCCAAACAATTGTAGGTTAAGGACCCATTGTGCCTTGATCAAGAAGCCTGACAGAGGTGGGATTTGAACCCTGGACCTTCTGGTCCATAGTCCACAGTCCAGTAGCTGCTACCTGAGCGACCTCTATTTGCACCAAGAGAAGCTTCTTTATTTTCACTTGCAGCAGCTATTCCATACCCACTGGTTCCATATTGGGCCAAATCTTTCTGTAATGGGATGACTTACTTTTGAACTCAGCTGCTACAGCAATACTGGTCTTGACCACTGTGGGTGCTGGACAGTTTCTTGGGAGAAATAACAAAAGCAATGATACTAGTAGAACACTGCTTGCACCTTTATGGGTCAGTTGGGGTTTCATTCTGTACAGGGATCTCATGTACATTGGACTAACACACTACCAGTGCCTCACTTGGCAGGATGTGTAACAAGATGCACAGAGTTCCTATAAAAGAAAAATAGGTGGAAACAGAAACACGAAGTGCTGACGGAAAACTGACAAACCAAAGTTGAGATCGTTTCCTTGATCTTCCTATATGAACATAATTCAGCTTTGTGCCCTAATGAAGAAAAATACTTATTTCACTTTCTTTTAACCAAGTTAAAGTTCTTAATTCACGTAGGGATTCATTTTCTTTAGTGGGAAAACTAACAAACCAAACCTGAAACTGTTTCCTTGATATCTCAATAGGAATATAATTCAGCTTACATTCTACCATTGAAATAAAATATAAAGAGCTTCCATAAAACACCTCACAGAACACAGGTGAGAATTATGTAGCAACAATGGAAATGCTAACCAGCATTTCCATTTGTTAAATATGTTAAACATTTGTTAAATATGCTAAATTTCTTAAATATTTCCATATGTTAAATGGGAAAACCAACAAACCAAAGCTGAGATTGTTTCCTTGATCTCCCTATATAAAGATAATTCAGCTTTGTGCTCTAGTGAACAAATACACTACAATAGGTTTTTAATCCATTTAATGTTCCTTAAAAACTACCTATCTATCCTTTAACTTTCCCTGACCTTCTGTCAGCTCAAACACTTTCTGCTACTTGTGCTTTGACCCAGGAACAATTCTCACCTCAGCATTTAGGGCTTATATTTTTATCAAGCCTACAAAAAGTACATTTTGATGTTTATGAACAAGACTTACTCATGAATTATATGTACACGTCACTGATGTCTCTCAAATTAATTCAAAATATTTTGAATGCCAAAACTACAACTTTCTTAAAAGCCTTTAAACTAATCTCATATCCTAACCAGTGATTCCATGTTCAAGGCATTAAAAATGACTTAATTCTCTGGAGAAAGCTATCTGAGATATCTTACTTGGACAGTTCATGCTCTGAATTTTGGTTAAGCCTCACAAATGTAATGCAATGAGATGACATTCTGAATCTACATATTGAAATTGTGTGTTATTGTGTGTATAGTATTTTTTCTCTTATGTGACCAGCATAAGACTTTCCAGTGTAACACCGATGACACTGAGCAACAAACATGTAAACTGTTTTTGTCCTACAAACTAAATAAGTGGACCTTTATAGTATATAATATATGGACCTTTTTTACTCTGGATTTTTACAAAATATATTAGGTGACAGAGCAATTACCTTTAGAATAAGGCATAAATTATTCATAAAGCCTCTTAACATACGTACTTACTTCTGAAATCACCATGATCACCATCTCATTACCAGACTCATGGTCACTTAGTGTCATTTTTATGGAGACTCTGGCATAAGTAATTCCTGGCTGTGAGGCACTGATCTCATAACAGATGGTAAATTAAGAGATTTAACAGTATGTTCGGATTATAAGGTTATACCATTTATACAGTCCCCTTCACGATTACTGGTGGTAACAAAAGGGTTATAAGAGATTCATCCTTTTGGTTCTTGGCAAACCATGAGAACTATGAGAAACCTGACATACATGACAAAAATATGTGAGACCCAACTTACATCCACAAACAAAGTAATTCTTATAGCATTTTAACAAAGGGTGTGAAAGAACATTTTTATAATTTGAATGTCAACTCACTGCAGACATAGTAGAAAAAAATGGGTAATTTAGTTAGCAGATTCTTGCCATTATAATGGTGAATGGGTATCAGTGCAACACTTAAATACACAAAAGCACAACTTTTCAACAGAATGGAAAACTACTGCATAAAAAATGTCTACACGTCGAACCTGCAACTGACAGGGAACTGCTGCTCAAGGGTGGGTACTGTGAGTTTCCCAAAATGTCCAGGAGTGTTTCTGCAGGTCCCTGGTGACACATTTATCTAGGCTTGTGCTTTCATTAAGAACTGTTGCATGTCACAAAAAATTAAAGCTGCTGTGTTTGTAAAACTTTGTTTCCAATGCTATAATGCACTGGTAAATATTTACTATACATAATGAAATGTGAGTATACTGGGACAAAAAACCCCAAAAAAACATGGGTGAATGTGACATATGGGACATGCAAACATTATAAAATTATTTATTTTGCTTGCGACAAAAGCTTTGTCAACCAGTATAATTGGTTTTCTTGACTTTTCTGTGATCAGACTGGACTAACTGTACAACTCTCTCTCTCTGTCTCTCTCTCTCTCTCTCTCTCTCTCAATAATATACAGCAATAATATGATTTATTTTTTTTTGACAACCCACTGTCAATCTCGGTTCAGTATCCCATGGAACAAACAAATGGGACTGACTGCATTTGTACGGCTTTGCAAATTAAATATTGATTTGATTTTTTTATCTTTGTGTCACTGTTCCTTCTGCCATTTAAAGTGTAATGTGATTGAATATGTCCAGTTTTGCTTTGTTGTGTGGCACGGTTCATTTTATCTTTCCATCTGATAAAATATTTTCCCTAAAGGCATAACAATTTCGACTTCTTTTTCGCCAAGAGATCATCCTACACAGTCATGATGAAGGGATCTGAGAAATTGGATGGTGCTGGCATAGGCATTATCATTTTCTCATTTTCCTCACAAACATCGCTTTAAAAATGCATGACACCAAGACTGAAATGCAATCAATTATATTGCTGGTCTTTTTCATGTTGTAAGGGCAGAAATGTCACAGTATCTAAGTCAGTGTTCACATTTGAGTGTTATTGTTCAGCTGTATTCGTAAAGGATCCGTATCTGTCAGGGTTGTGTGGCCTAACAGCTCTGTTCTTCAAGTAGGAATAACAAGCATTATTTATTCCTGTCCATAAAGTGGTTCGTGCCATGGCTTAGTGATGCTAGTTAGGCCCCCTTTGTTGGATCAGTTACAAGATTATTGCCACCTCAGCACAAAAATTGGCTATATCAATGGCGTACAATTTTTCCTTTGCCCTTTCTCATACGGTAATCAACATAATTATCACAGTAAATGTCTTAGTCCCAGTGGGGTGTGTTGGAATAGGTCTTTTATAGATTTTGCTGAATAGTAACAGTACCTGTGGGCTTAGGATAGGGAATTCAATCAATATGAGCTTAATAGACAGTACAACACTGCATCCTTGGCAGATTGGTCCATCATCCCCCTTGTTGGATTAAGTTGGCTTTAGAAGTGGATATGGAAAGTGACTATAAAGATATATTGTGCACCAGTCAGCCAAAACATAAACCACTCACACACCAAAGAAAGTCTCATTACAACAACGTGCTAAGTTGTGGGATATATATTAAATGGTAAAAGAATAGTTAGTTCTCATAGGTGACGTGCTGGCTATGCAATGTTCTTGAATAAAGTCCTGAGTGACTTCAAAACAACAAGCCTTATGGAGTGCTCCCAGTCAGCAGTGGTAAGTACCTTCTGATGGTCCGAGGAGGCACAAACTGGTGACAGGGTGTTGGGACCCAAGTCATTGATGAGTGTGAGCAACGAATATTATTCCTTCTGGTCACAGTAATGTTTAGTGCTAGTTACAGGAGGAATGCTGAATAGTCATAGACCGATCAGATTACTCGCCATCGTAGAAAGTGTCTACAATGGGCACGCAAGTGCCAGAACAGGAACTTGGAGCAATGGAAGAAGGCCGTCTGGTCCAAGGAGTCTAATTTTCTTTCAAATCACATGGACTGTTGGGTATGTTTACTTGAGCAAGTGATAGCACCAGGATGCACTGTGGAAAGAAGGCAAGCCCAGTTGAGTATGTTCTGCTGGGACACCCTTAATTCATGTGGACATTAATTTGGCGCATAACACCTACCTAAACCGCATTACAGATGAGATGGTTTTCATGTTTTGGCTGATTGGTGTAGTTGGCATTTGTTTCTATGTATTATCAATTGAGCCAGATTTAGAAGAACACTTAACTGAATTAAAGATATACAAACACAAATGAATAGATGTTTTCTATTACCAACTGCTGATAAAAACAAAAGTACTGATGTTGGGCATCTATCAGATGATAATTCAATTCAATCTATATTTAGGGTCCTTGACAGAACACTTCACAGAAACCACTTCATTCATTCATTATCTTATCCATTTAATCCTTGGTTAGAGACGCAGGAAAGTCAGTGCCTAGCCGGCAACACAGGGCACATGGCAAGAACAACGCTAGACAAGGTGCCAATCCATCGTAGAGCACATGCACTCTCACACACTCACACTATGGGGCACTTTAAGAAACTCCAATTAACCCAGCACATGTCTTTGGACTGTAGGAGGAAACCAGTATACCCAGAGTAAACCCACATGGACACAGGGAGGACATGTCGACTCCAAACAGAAAGGACCCAGGTCACTCCACCTGGGATCAAACCCAAGACGTTCTCGCTGTGATGCGACAGTGCTATCCACCGAGTCACCGCACCCACCGCCCATAGGAACCACCTCTGAACAGCAAATTAAACTAAACGTAATTAAATAACAAATACAGACAAATTGCTACCCATGCTATTGTCAGCATTTACACAGTGCACACAGAACAACACTGTACTAGACTAACAACAAAATGCTGTGCTAATACAGTTGGACAACGTGGACAGAACTAGAATACACTAATACAATCACACAAGACAATGCTAAGACAAACAGACTGTGATAATGCTAAAAACAGTGTTGAGAGATAATGTCCACAAAACCAGACAGTGCAAAGACTAAGACAATACCTATGACAAGACCAGTCAAAGCTAAAAAGAGCAGGAAAGCTGAAACTAGACACAGAAACAAGAAAACACAGGACTAAATTATTACCTATGCTATTGTCATAATTTACATACAACAGGGCAGGGAAACATACTGTAGGTGCAAGTGTGTGTACTAGACAAGATAAATGGTGTGAACAGGACTAAAATACACCAACACAATCATACAAGATGCATAAAAAAAGACAATGCTAATGTCAAGAAATAGCGCTAACACAAAGAGTGCTAAGATAGACTGTGCTAATGCCACAAACAGTGCTAATGCTGACAGATAATGCCCACAAAACCAGACAGTGCTATGATTAAGACGAGACCTATAACCAGATCAGACAATGCTAAAAAGAGCAGGAAGGCTAACTAGACACAAACATCAAAACAAGGATCCAAATTATTACCTCTGCTACTGAATTTAAATACAGAGGCAAGGAGACAGACACAGGTACAAATGGGTGTTTTTATTAACAAAACGGTGAGACACAGAGCAACATGGTACTAGACTAACCAGGCAGACACAATGCTAACTGCTAACACTACACAACAAGACACGGAGCTAACACAATCACAAGATGCACAAGGCAAAACAATGCTAAGTAACAAAGGCAATGCTAATGTTACAAACAGTGCAGAAACAACCACACAATTCTAAAGAAAACAGGAAGGCTAACTAGACAGAAACATGAAAACATGGGATACACAGAAACAAAAGACCACTAACCTTGCAGTACCAAGAAGAGAACCAGAAACTAGGAAGACACTGCAACTGTGAACAGCCTACTGTGGAAGCTGAAAAGGGTCATAGGCGAGCCATGAGGGATGAAGTGGCTCTCCAGCACATATCATCCTGACAGCTATCCCTACAAAACTGAAATTATGTTTATCTTTATTGGTTTATTACAACTACTGCTGATTCTCCTGCTGTCTCATTAAAGATGATTCAGCTACAGAATGCTGCAAACATATATCATAATCAGAAAAAAAAAAGATTATATTATCCTGAGCGCATTTATTTTACATTGGCTGTCAGCTAGGTAGTGCATCGACTACAATATCCTACTAATGACATTTATAGTCCTAAATGGTTTGCCACCAGGATATCTCCTGAAATAACATCTTGAGCACTGCATTTCACTGAACCGAGCCGTTTTCATCGATTTAAAGTGAATTAATTAATGAAATATGTGATTTCGACTATGAGTGACTATTATTGTTACTGCATTGAAATCAGAAACAAAACTGAAAACTACATTAGCTGCTGGAAAATGCATCCTCTTTCATTCCAGTTTGTTTTCAGTTTGAATATCTATTGTTATTATCATATTTACAGTCTAAAACGTGACGTTATATAATCTAGCACTAGACTAATGAAAGTCTTCGCAGTGTGCATTCAAATACGGTCACCGATTATATATAGGAACTTCATGCTATCAATACACATAAGCTCATTAGACAGATGGAACAAAAATATCTAAAGTTAAAGGTGAAGAAGACTATTTTTCTTCTCTTTGCCAACACCAGTTGCTAGAAAAGGTTCACCCTGAGGTTAACCAAATACGACTCATGCCTCCTCTGCAGGTGATTGGGTATTGATTTAGTGTCAGTGCACTGGATGGACTCAGCCATTCTCAATAAGAGGAAACAGGACTGCGGGTGCTGGCATGACCCATCACCTACCCAGCATTTTCCTACTCTCTAAACAGCCCTTCCAGTTTAAAACATATCCCTGAAAATACTGAACAATTGTAATTAAAACAGGAGCTTTTGTGATTTAGGTATTCTTAAGGTGCATTTTAGAATTGGATTACATGGAGGCCATGGTTCTCATTATTCTTATGGTACCCTGCAAAAATGAATATACTGTAAAAATCATATCTGGCATCCCTTGAGCTCTTCTCAATGAGAGACAAGTGGAAAACTGCAACCAAGTCCCCCAAAAACACTCAAAAACAACATCTGAAAATGTGGGTATTAGCATGGAAACTCTTCTGACAAGGTTTTTCAGTGATTTCCAAAACAGGGCTGTGGGTTTGGGCACTGATGTTGGACAGTAAGCTCACACTTTTCATTCCAGTTCTTTTCGAAGGTGTCGGACAGAATTAAGGTAACAGTCAAATTCGCTATCGAAGTTGGTAAACCATTTTACTCTAGGAGGGCAGGATAGAAATTTGCTGAACTGATTTGTGGGGGAGGTGAAAACCTATGAATGTGTCATCTTGAGATCTTGAGAGTATTAAGTATGACTCATTAGTTTCATATTGTTTTCTCCTGGCTGTTAGATTTGGACGAAATTATTATTCTTGGCTACAGTGGGGGTGAAGGCAGAGTTGCTGGTTTGCCCACCGGTTTGTCCTGGGGGCCACTCCCCTAATCACGGACAACTACTGCTGATTCTTATAGAACATATTAGTGAGTGGGAAAAGTATGTGAACCTTTGCTTTCAGTATCTGGTGTGACCCCCCTGTGCAGCAATAACTGCAAATAAACATTTCCTGTAACTGTTGATCAGTCCTGCACACCGGCTTGGAAGAATTTTAGCCCATTCCTCCTACAGAACAGCTTCAGCTCTGGGATGTTCATGAGTTTCCTCACATTAACTGCTCGCTTCAGGTCCTTCCACAACATTTTGATTGGATTAAGGTCAGGACTTTGACTTGGCCATTCCAAAACATGAACTTTATTCTTCTTTAACCATTCTTTGGTAGAACGACTTGTGTGCTTAGGGTCGTTGTCTTGCTGCATGACCCACCTTCTCGTGAGATTCAGTTCATGGACAGATGTCCTGACATTTTTCTTTAGAATTCTCTGATATTATTCAGAATCCATTGTTCCATCAATGATGGCAAGCCGTCCTGGCCCAGATGCAGCAAAACAGGCCCAAACCATGATACTACCACCACCATGTTTCACAGATGGGATAAGGTTCTTATGCTGGAATGCAGTTTTTCTTTTAAACCAAAAAGTTCTATTTTGGTCTCACCTGTCCACAAAACATTCTTTCAATAGTCTTCTGGCTTGTCCACATGATCTTTAGCAAACTGCAGATGATCAGCAATGTTCCTGTTGGAGAGCAGTGGTTTTCTTCTTGCAACCCTGTCATGCACACCATTGTTGTTCAGTGTTCTTCTGATGATGACTTATGAACATTAACATTAGCCAATGTGAGAGATGCCTTCGGTTGCTTAGAAGTTACCCTGGGGTCCATTGTGACCTCGTCAGCTATTACACACCTTGCTCTTGGAGTGATCTTTGCTGGTCGACCACTCCTGGGGAGGGTAACAATGGTCTTGAATTGCCTCTATTTGTACACAATCTGTCTGACTGTGGATTGGTGGAGTAAAAACCCTTTAGAGATGGTTTGTTAACCTTTTCCAGCCTGATGAGCATCAACAACTCTTTTTCTGAGCTCCTAAGAAATCTCTTTTGTTCGTACCATGATACACTTCCACAAACGTGTTGTGAAGAGCAGACTTTGATAGATCCCTTTTCTTTAAATAAAACAGGGTGCCCACTCACACCTGATTGTCATCCCATTGACTGAAAACACCTGACTCTAATTTCACCTTCAAATTAACTGCTGATCCTAAAGGTTCACATACTTTTACCACTCACTCACAACTGTAATATTGGATCATTTTCCTCAATAAATAAATGACCAAGTATAATATTTTTGTCTCATTTGTTTAACTGGGTTCTCTTTATCTACTTTTAGGACTTTTTTGTGAAGATCTGATGATGTTTGAGGTTATGTTTATGTAGAAAGATAGACAATTCTAAAGCGTTCACAAACTTTCAAGCACCAGTGTAAACTGAATGTGCCGTCTACAATAATGTGAGACATTGCTGGCTTGTTAGCTAGTGCAAACCATAGCCAATACACGGATATAAAAATGTAAAGATGTTTGTTTAAAGTACTCATATTAAATATATATTCATATTCAAGGTATGATGTTTTGCATATTAAATTGCAATTTTTGGCACTGGTAAACAAGAACACCTGTGTCTCATTTTTGCACAGTGAAATCAAATGTGTTTTCATAGTTTCATCACCCATAGTTCTTTCAGTATACTCGAAAATCTTTATGTGTAATGTATACTGAATGTACCAGTATATAAATATTGTTTGTGACATGCAAAAACCTTTTTGAAAGCACAAGCCTTGATAAACAAGTCACCAGGGACCGGCAGTAACATGCCTGGACATGTTGGAGCATGTCCATTCTGGAGTAGCAGTTCTCTGACAGTTGTATAAACATCTCTCACTTTTGTGTATTTAAGGGTTATACTGATACACCATCCACCCACTTTGGTTGTAAAGTGGGTGACCAGGATAAAAGTTTGATCTAGTATGTTTTTGTGTCCCATGGCAGGCTTCTCAAAGCATGAGCAAAAGGTTTACACCATATACCTTCAGCCCTTCCTGTTGTTTGAATAGAACTCAAAGATCATGCTTTGAATTGCTACCTCTGCCTGACAAATATACACGAATATATTTAAATATCAAAATTCAAACAGATTCTTAAATATCCTAAATTATCTGTACCGCACTTGAGTTACAATGAGTTTGATGATGAGAACATAGATCAAGCAGAGGACAAACTAGGTACACTTGTAAAGTTTAGAGTACACTGAAAAGCAGTTTCAAACTCAGCATAAAACGTACTAGAAGGTCCAAAAGGATTAAAAAAGGGAATAAAATTGTTGTGCTATGTAATTAAAAGTGGTTCCTACATGCTTTTGGCCATATAGTGTACTCTTATAGAATGAAATATTCTTGTGTTTTGTATATAACATAATTTACAGTTCCATCACAGTGCTAATTTTGTCAGCTAGAAATTACAAAATTATGCAAAACGAGACACTAGCACAAAAGGTCATAGGCTGTTGTGGGAATCAACACCATGCTGAGGCTGATGATGCATGTGGTGCCATTAACATGCAAGAGTCATTGTGCTTCATTAGCTTCAACAAAGACTGGCCATTTGTATGCAGGCAAATGTCTGCAATTGGATGATGTGAGGAAAGATATAGAGGCTAAAAGGCCAGACAAATCAAACATATCAAAAGGAAAAGTAAATGAGAGATAGATTGTGCCAAGAAAACAGATAATGGACTTGCCTAGAGGTCAAGGCAGTGAAAGAAAAGGAAACATCAAGGCAGGAGAGGGAGAGAGAGCGATGGAGAGAGAATGACACAAATTATGGAAAGGAAATTTATAAAGCCACTGTGAGAAAGAGGAAATAGCAAAAGAATAACAGGGAATGCAGCAGTTCAGAATAACCGGGGTCGGGTCAGAAAAGGCGCACAAAGGCACCAAAAATGGGAGAAAAAAGAGATTTAAAAAATAATATAGAGAAAATGGCAAATCAAGTGTGTACAGTGGTGCTTGGCAGTTTGTGGACTCTTTAGAACTTTCCATTTCTGCATGCATATGGACTAAAACGTCATCAGAATTCATATATGTGTATACATGGTCTCATCCAACCACAATATATTTCTCCAGTGGTCTTCTGGGTTGTCTGTGCGCCACATGATGGGCAGTAATGTACTTTTTGGAGAGCAGTCGTTTTCTTCTTGCAACTCTGCCATGCACACCATTGTTGTTCTCCTGATGTTGGACTCATGAACATTAATATTAGACAATGTGAGAGAGGCCTTTCATTGCTTAGAAGTTACCCTCGGTTCCTTTGTCACCATAGATTATTTCATGCCTTAATTTTGGAGTGAACTCTGTTGGTCAGCTGAGTAACAATGGACTTGAAATTCCTCAATTTCTACCCAATCTCTCTGACTGTGGCTTGTGGGCATGAAAACACTTTAGAAATGATTTTGTCATCTTTTCCAACCCAAGCCTCAACAACTCTTTCTGGGGTCATCAGAAAGCTTTTTTATTTGTACCATGATAAACTTACACAAACGTGTTTTGAAGAACAGACTCTGATAGATCCCTGTTCTTTATATCCCATTGATTGAAACACTGGAGTCTAATTTCACCTTGTCTTTCAAATTAACTGTAAATCAGAGGTTCTCATACTTTTGGCACTCATAGATACATAATATTGTATATTTTTGTTACAATATTAATGACCAACTATAATACTGTTTAATTAGATGCCTCAAAATAGTGCACACCATTCTGTTCAGAGAAAGTTAATCTTATGTCGCCGGTGGCTGCCCATTGCCTGTTGGTGGTTCTGCGAGCATATTTCAGCCTTCTCTGTGCCAGTCATGTGCTATCAAGTGCACTGACATGCCTTTTGATACTGGCAGCAGAAAGAGATCAGCTATTCAGCTTGACAAATCTGTGCAGGGGAAAAGAAACTGAAGTGCGAAACTCAGAGACAAGAGACTCACAAACAAGAAATTCTATTTAAGAGACTGTTTACACTTCATCCTTCAGCAGATGCTCTTATTCAGAGTAACTTGCACCTGATACAACCTTACAATGTACAATCCAATCAATTATGGGTTAAGAGCCCTGCTCAAGTGTTCAATAGTGGTAGTGCTGGGACCTTCTGACCCATAGTCCAGTACCTTAACCTCTGTGCCACCACAGTCCATTTAAATATCTGAACACAACATATTAACAGAGGGCTAAAAAAGATAACTGTGATAGTTAGTCTAAATCTACAAACTGTATACTACTTCAAAAATAGTTTCAAATACCGTATTTTTCGGACCATAAGGCGCACTTAAAATCCTTTAACTTAAAATGCGGTGCGTCTAATGAATTAATTCTGGTTATGCTTTCTGACCTAGAACCGATTGTAGATGGTACACGGCGCTCATAAATCTGTCAAAATGTTTTAGCACGGTCTTGGTAGGTTACGAAGCTTACGACAACCGTAGTGAGCATCATCGCGGGGTAATACGGTATGTGCTTCAGCATTAGGGTACGTGCATTCATTCATTCATTTTCGAAGCGTATTTCAAACACAACGCTATCGGTCACGAAGTACAACATGGACATAGAGCAGCTGCGAGAGAATTCAACATTAACGAATCAATGATACGGAAGTGGAGGAAGCAAGAAGATGCCCTGCGCCAGGTAAAGACCAAACTGAGCTTCCGACTTAAGAGTTTTGTTTCATTTCATGCGCCTTATAACCCGGTGCGCTTTATGTATGAACATAGATCCGTTAGCAGCCGATCGTTGATATTGCGTCTTATAATCCGGTGCGCTTTATAGCCCGGAAAATACGGTAGTAATTATTGATAATTAAGACCGCTAGAGAGCCAAGTTCAAGTCAAGACCAAGACTTTTAGTAGTCAGGTCCAGAAGTGGGGGAAAATATATATATATATATATATATATATATATATATATATATATATGTATATGTGTATATATATATATATATATATATATATATATATATTATAATATATATATATATATATATATATATATATATAATAAAGGGAACACGGAGTTATATTGTGTGGTGTTGAAGTGTTCCCTTTATTTTTTATATACTTTACCCCAAGACAAGACAGAGTCCAAATGAGGTTCCTAGACCGAGACCGTTCGTTTATGGTCTCGAGACCGAACTCGAGTACTACAACACTAGTTTATCTGTGATATGTAATAAAGGAGGTGGGGCTCTAATTTGGTGACTCTAATTCCCCAAAAATTGATTAGTGCATCACTGGTGGAATAGCTCCTATATGAAGTGATTTTTTTTCCAAGTGTCCCTAACCATTTGATTTACACTAATTGCAGGAATATACAACTGCTTCATAGCGGAAAGAGGAAGTCATGCAGGAAATTATGTCTTTATTATGAGTTAGACAATCTATAATGCAATTATAATAGTAGTACACGTTCATGATTATGTTGAACTCTGAAGAAGGGGATAAAAGAGAAGAAACAAGCGAGTACGTTGTTTTTCCTCACTCTATATTGAAACGAATGATACAGTACTCCAGTAAGCATAAAAAAACGTTTTTTTTCCTAATTTATAAATACAGAATACATGTACTTTCCATAAAGCACACATTACACATTATATTTCCAATTAAATGTTTGAATTTCGTTTACCAGAACTCATTTTCTTGAGGCTAAACGATTAGCTCCCACCTGCAAGTGTACTAATTAAGCGTCTTTTCAAACAAATACAGTGGGGGAAAAAAAGTATTTAGTCAGTCACTGATTGTGCAAATTCTCCTACTTATTCACACCAACCTGCTTGCCTATTGTAGATTCACTCTTCCCAGCCTGGTGCAAGTCAACAATTTTCTTCCTGGTCTCCTTCAACAGGCTCTTTGGTCTTGGCCATGGTTGAGTTTGGAGTCCTGACTGTTTGAGGCTGTGGACAGGTGTCTTTATACACAGATAACGAGGTCCAAACAGGTGCCATTAATACAGGTAACGAGGACAGAAGAGCTTCTTAAAGAAGTTACAGGTCTGTGAGAGCCAGAAAATCTTGCTTGTTGTGGCCACCATGATTTACAATTGAATTCTTTAAAAATCCTACAGTGTGATTTCCTGGATTTTTTTTCTCATTTTGTCTCTCATAGTTGAAGTGTACCTATGATGAAGATTACAGACCTCTCTCATCTTTCTAAGTAGGAGAACTTGCACAGTCAGTGGCTGACTAAATACTTTTTTGCCCCACTGTACCTTTTTAACCCTTTATACAAACCTACATACAGTATGTCGTTTTACCCTTTGTATTAAATACTTTATATAAATACTCTGTATAATATTTTATCTCATTTGATTAATTGGGTTCTCTTTACTCCCTTTTGGGACTTGTTTGAAAATCTGGTGATGCTTTAAGTCATATTTGTGTAGAAATACAGAAAATTCTAAAGGATACATAAACTTATAAGCACCACCGTAGTATATAGAATGTAGGGAACAGTGAAGCAGCAGTGTTAGTTACTCCAAAAAGTACTCCATTACAAAATACTAAGTGCAGTGGTAACTCGGTTCTCGTTAATTCGTTCCAGAAGGCTTCTCGAGAGCCGAAAATGCTGAGTACCAAGCAATTTTTTCCCATAAGGAATAAAGTAAATTGAATTAATCTCTTCCAGATCCCAGAAAATCCACACTGTATAAGGCATGACATGCATTAATGGAGTTGTATTGTACAGGTGCTCCCTGATTTACGATGGGGATATGTTCTGACAAATCCATTATAAGTTAAATGTATCAGAACTGAGGAGATTAAGGAGTGTTTGGTAGAGCCAAAAATAAAGAAAAACACAATAAACACAGAGGGCATTTTCACTGAGCAAGAGCAATTGTCAATCTGAATCACTGAATCACTGTGTATTGAATCGCGAATCAAGTTTCGTCTGAAACGAGGCTTAAGGCAGTCGGCATAGTAAATTAGGAAGTGGTGGGTCCAGGCAAAGGTGTGTATTCCCTCCTTGCACCATGAACCCTCTATTACCCTCTCCAGGATAAAGCAGGTTAATTAATAAATGTTCATGCTCAGCACTATCACTTACTGAGAGAACACTGTCTCAATTTCAGCATGTTCCTTGGCATTATTTCTGCTGAGAGACAGCATGCAATTTTCCCAGCACATCAGTCGGCCTCATTCGCCCGAAATCCTATCAGAGCAAAACATACATAATTGCAAAGTCATGTCAAAGTGAAGGAGAGATAAGCGACACACAAACAAAGACAAAAAGAGACCGTATTGAATCATTTTGGCATCTCAGTCAGCAGGAGACACTACAGAACTCCCTAATACATTTTGCCCTGAGGTCTCTCTTCCATTACGCTGCCAAGACTGCCAATAAGAAGGATTTAAGCGTTATCCATTTCACCAGATGTGATACGACGTAGATAACTATAATTTGCATGTATTAGACGTTTATCACAGAGTACAAAGTGAGGTAGCGTGAAAGGGAGCGTCGCAGCGCTACACTGATGTCTTAAAAACGTGCGTTTTTGGGGCCCGATTTAGATGTTTGAAACATCTCAGAGATGCTCTGTTGGATTGAGATCTGGTGACTGTCGAGGCCATTTGAGTACAGAGAACTCATTGTCATGTTCAAGAAAGTTCGAAATGGCTGTGTGACATGGTGCGTTATCCTGCTGGAAGTAGCCATCAGAAGATACACTGTGGTCACGAAGGGATGGACACATTCAGTAACAATACTCAGGTGTTGAATTGGTATGAAGGGGCCAAAAGTGTGGTAAGAAAAGATCCCCCACACCATTACACCACCAGCAGCCTGAACCATTCATACAAGGCAGGACTGGTTCTTGCTTTTGTGTTGTTTATGCCACCTTCTGACCCGACCAGTGATTTAGTTTTAGTCATAGTATTTTGACTAAAATGTAATTTAGCTTTAGTCATAATTTAGTCATATGGATTGTTTTTAGTTTTAGTCGACTAAATCTACAGTAGATTCAGTTGACTAAAATATGAAATGTGAAGGTTGCAATATGTAATTCCACTGATTTATTTAAAATGAAACATCTACATGCATGTATCGATAACAACATTATACATTAACGTTGTTATAACTATATATATATATATATATATATATATATATATATATAACATTTCCATCAATGATTTGCTTCAAACTCGGTGTGGACACTCATGAGATACTGTAGAATTGAAACAAGTTAGAATAAATTATATATTGTGAGCTTTATTAAACATATAAGATATGTTTCATATGTTACCCGAATACTCTTTAAAGGTAGTATGAACACTTTTTAGATCAAGTAAAATATATCTACGTCGCGAACTGGAAATGTATTTTAATCCCTACCGTATTCGCTGAAATATTGGCTTGAACTTAATGAACTGGGGACGCGTTTGCAACGTACTACCGTAATACCGCTAAAGTAGGAGCTCACTTCATTTAGGTGGGGATAGTTTGACTGCAGTTATAAAATGACACGCATGCAGATGTTGTTTCGAGTTTGTTGTATTTTTGCCGGAGATAGTCGCCCCATACAGGTTTACAAAGGGTGTTGTTTTCCTTATCATTAAATGAGAAATGTGCCAGTATATTTACTCTCAGGTTTTGACATTGTCGAATTGGTTTCATAAGAACCAGTACAGAGGATAGTTGTACGGTCTTTTTGGGGTCAGATCAAATGTCTGCGTCTTACCATATTAATGATCGCTACCCAACTTGTCCCAACTGAATCAGATCAGACTTCGCCTCCTCCAAACATTTTTGTCTTGTTTGTATTCGTTAACAAAAGGGTCACTGACAAAAATTATTCCTCAACGACATTAACACTGGACCCGACCATCTGAATGTCGCAGCAAAAAGCTAGACTCGGACCAGGCACTGTTTTTCAAATCTTTTATTGTCCAACTGTAGCCTCAGTTGCCTTTTCTTGGCTGACAGAAGTGACACCCGGTGTGGTCTTATGCTGCTGTAGCCCTTATGCTTCAAGGCTTGAGGAGTTGTGCTTTCAGAGATGCTCTTCTGCATACCTCAGTTGTAACAAGTGGATATTTGAGTTACTGTTGCCCTTCTATATATACACACAACTGTGCAAAAGTCTTAGGCCACCATTAAATGTGTTGTTTTAGCAATGGTATAATGACCATATATAATTATTTCTTAGTCTCTCTATTAAAATGCAAACAGGAAACATGGACACAAATAAAAAACAACAACTTTCAGAACAAAAGTGGCTTCTGCAGACAATGGTCAGTATTTAGTGGGACCTCCCTGAAACAGCTGTTTCTTGGCTACTACTCTTCCCAAAAGTCCATTCCTGATCAAATTTTTTCACACTCTGGAAGGGTCAACTTGGCATCCCTACGAAGCTGCCAGATGCTGCTACTGCTCAAGTGTCAGGGGAGCTCACACTAATACTTGCCACTGTAGCCCACAGAAGCTGTTTTTTCTCAATAATACTACAAATCTTCTGTATTTTCTGGTTGTATTCAAATAAAGAGACTGAGAAATAATTAGATATGGTTGTTATACCATGGTAGATCTAAACTACTGTTATACTTTTGCATGGTACTGTATATTATTTAGGTATTATTGTATTACTGAAAAATCAGATCATTATTAATATCAGTAACAAACAGAACATAGAGGATAAGTGACTAAACTGAGCCACAGACAAACCTGGCTGCAAGGCACTGTAGAGTCAATGCAGATCACTTAGCGGCTTGTTCTTCCTTTGTCTTTGTTCTGTTTTCCCATGCTAGTGAGCTGCATGGCACATGACCCTTTCTCTCATCAGCAGTCTTGGCCATGTTGCTCTCCATATGGCCTGAAATTTCAATAGGTCAAACATGACAGGAACCTGCACAATTGTGATAAGATTTTGTAAGTGGGTTCTGTCTGCTCCTGCCAGCACCTGCAGTTGTAGGGTCTTTCACCATTTTTCACTAGCAATACAATTTTAAATGGCATTGAAAATTAAAATTGCACTAGGAACATCTTTAGAAAAATCAAGATCTGTATATATTTAGGAATATGCAATAGTGGGTCAGCTACTGTCAGTAACTGCTAAGGAACTATGGAAACTACTAGTGATGGACCGACCCACAGTTTTTCGGTTCCAATCAGAATCCAGTTCATAACTGCTGATAACGATACAGATTCCGAGTTTTTTCTTTAATATTATGATTATTATTGTTGGTACTGTGTTTAAGGTTACAACATGCTATTTTGCTTTGGGGCGTTTCCAGACTGAAAAATCTCCACACAAACAATATTGTAGTTAAACCCACAGCTAATACTATTTGCTCACTCAGTTGCAGACTGAAGTTGCCTTGTGCTCATGGTAAGATGTGGAATGGAATATGGATCGTAAAGTTGTTTCAAAACTCTAAGTCCGATATCCAAGGAGTAAATCATGTCAATATCAGACCCGATACCGATATCGGATCGGACCCATCTCTATAAACTACATTTGACGAAAGCTTGACTGCATGTTGTTATGTAAGGCTATGCTCACACAACAGGTAAAAGTGGCCTAAAATCTTTCTTGTCATGTGACACAGATGGGTTATCTTTGCATTTTCAGTTCCGATTTGGGCCACTTTATGTGGTACTGGAATCCGATACATGCTGATACTCAGACTCATCCAGATTGGAATTCATGGGACTTTTACATCATTCCAATTCAATGTAGTCTGATAGGGAAGACCATTATTAAATATTCTGGGTGAACTTAGAAGGCACATATCACAACCACTCTGTGTTCGAGGTCATTTCTAAAGAAACTGTCAAACTGGGCCAGACAGGGGGACGAGGCTACAGCATCAAAGGAAAATAAACAGCTTAAAAGCAAAGATTACAGAAACCAAGGACGCAAACCATAGAAGTGGCTATTGCTGAATAGCATGCCCTTTTTAACATGACCATGAATGAAGTGCCTGTTACTGATGACTCCATTTTGATTGATTACGTCTGGACGAGCAGGTCATGTAACGCGTTGCTCTTTCGCGCATACGCGTCAGTTTTGGAGCGTGAACCGTTCAATAAATGTAGGATACAAGTGACATTAAAAAGAGAGTGTGAACAGCGTAAAGACAATCGGATTTGGGCCACTTTTGATGTTTGGTGAACATAGGTTTTGATTCAATCATTAATTTTCTTGTCCACTTAATCCTGATCAGGGTTGGGGGATTGGCGTCGCACAGGGCGGATCCATTGTAGGGCACATACACTCATATGCACACTCATACATTGGGACCACTTTAGAGACACCAATTGACCTAACACACCTGTTGTTTGACTGTGGGAGAAAACCAGAGTACCCGGGGTAAACCCACATGGACACGGGGAGGACATGCAGACTCCACACAGAAAGGACTGAGGTCGAACCCAGAACCTTCTCGCTGTGAGGCGACAATGCTACCCACCCACCACTGTGCCACCTTGATACAGTCAGTAAAGTGAAAATGATACTAATATATTAGCGAGTGAAAACATATTAAATAATAATTGGAAAGAAATCAATTGGAAAACATTACATATACAGTACACTACACAGAGAAAAGTTTCTGGACACCCCAAAAGTAGATCCCAAAACGTGGGTATTAGCATGGGGTTTCTCTCTCCTTTGCTGCTGCAACAGCCTTCACTCTTTTGAGAATGCTTTCCAGTAGAATGTGGAACATCACATTGAGGTCAGGCACTGATGTAGGACAATAAGCACTGATTGTCAGTGAATTAATGTCAGTGATGACTGATGGAGTTAGAGTCAAGCTCAGTGCAAGTCTGCCAAGTTCTCCATTAAAATTGGCAAATCTCTGCTTTATGGATTTTGTTTTATGAGAGCAGGACAGAAAGTTGAACTGACTTGTTGAGCAGGTGCAAACCTATTAAAATGCCGTAATGAGAGCCACTGAGGTTTGAAGTGTAACCCTTTGTGTTGCCACAGTCTTTCGATGGAGATTCAATCCTAGTACGCTTCGTATTATGAACCTGCTAGCAGTGAGTGTGGCTGGAATAACAAAGCATACTAAATAGAATTGGTGTCCCCAAACTTTTGGCCATATATCACATTGTTTGCAGTGTTGCTTTATCAGTGGCAGCCGAAGGAGAGGAGTAGATAAACTGTACTGTTGATAGGGACCATACTGTAATGGCTATGGATATTTGAAGTGAGCTCATACAGGCCCTTGTAATGGCCCCCAACCTGTTCTAGCTGTGCCGGGATGACGGTGTTAATAAAATACAGAACAGCATAATGTGATACCAGTACTAATGTGCTGACTGTGAGTAAATTGCCGTACAACACCTTCAATTCCAAATGTTTCCACAAAAAATAAATGCAAGTCAGGAACTGGGCAGAGACATTAGTTCTTCAAGCTTATCAGATACTTCTAATGCAAGAGCACAGTGGAAAATAGGAAAGGCTGAAAAATCATTAAAAACCTTCCCTTTCGGAACAAAAAGGAAATCCATCAGGGAGTTTATCAGCAGATAAAACACTGAATAATGCATAGCTTATAATGGGCTAGGCTAGAACTAAATTCTGCGGCTGGACATTTAACACAGAGACGATCGAAAGCTTACGTAGAAACTAGTGATGAACTGAAATAAATAATCGATACGCACCAAGACCAAACTTTGAACAGACAAAAAGTGAACTGGAAGGTTTGAGTGTTCAGTTTTGAATGAGGCATTATAAAAATACTACTGACCAGATCACAGATTGCTCCTCTAAAGGTTGGGCATGACATGAAATGGTTCCACAAGACCGACATTTTCTCTCTTAAGGCAGTTACATGCTGAATGTGACTGGAAAAATATAAATATTCGGACGCGATATTTTCGCCTCAAAACTATACACCCGGATGCTAGTCTTGTAGTATTCGAAGAAACGAACGATTTCGGTCTCGTCTCGGTCTCAACATCATTTGGATTCTGTCTTGTCTCGGTCTCGGGGTAAGATGGACTCGGAAATAGTTGTCGAGACCAGTTGATTCCAATGCGGTTAATTATAAATTGAACATTTTTTTTCCTATCGTTATTGAATATCAACAATCCATTCAAAAAGAATAAATCCGTCCTTGCTCTACATGCCCAAATAAAATCTGAACTCAGATTGGCTAACAGGGAAAAACAAGTTACTGCTCTTCTCCTTCAGTATTTAATCAGTGAACATGTTTTATTTTGAATCATCTGACGTTAAGATTGCAATCGTGCATTTTGGCCTGCTCGCTTTACTTTCACATGTCTGAAAAATCTAGAGTTATTATTATTATTATGCTTTCACATTTAATATTAAACATGGATAGAATAGATGTTGTCGGCCATATTCAGTTGATTTTTGTAGTGGCTTCTGATTACGTTTGAGAGAAGAAAGGAAATCATTGGCATCCAAAAGCCTTATTGCCTTAGTTTGACTAAGACTATAATATAATAATAATTATAATTTTAGGCTATGTATTATTTAATGATCTATTTTACAAAATGCATGATAAAATTTAATATGTACAGTTGCAATCAGAAATATTCAACCCCCTCAACTCCAAAGACATTATAGAGATGTGGATGAAAGATAATGACAATAAATGACAAAAAAACATCATTAAACAACAAACAGTATTTATTAATACATATGTGAGTCATTTTGATGACAGAAGTTGACTTAACTTTGAAGTTCAAATGAAAAATGTAACTCTTTGAACACATGTGCATGTGCATTATTATTCAGCCCCCTGCTTTAATGCTTTGTGGAGCATCCTTTAGCTTTTATAACTTCCAACGAATGTTTTCAATAAGTACTAAGAAGCTTCTTGCACCTCTCAATTGGAATCTTGGCCCATTCTTCATGTTCAAAAGCCTCTAGTTCAGTGATGTTTGATGGCTTCAGTGCTGCAACTGCCTTCTTTAAATCCCACCAAAGATTTTCAATTGGGTTTAGATCTGGTGACTGAAGGCCACTCCAGGACATCCCAGGATCGTTTTCTCAACCAAGCTTTGGTTGACTTGGAGGTGTGTTAGGATCATTGTCTTGCTGGAAGGTCCAATGATTGCCAAGATTTAATTTGTCAACAGATGGCATCACATTCCTCTTTAAAATGGCCTGGTATTTCTGAGAATCCATGATGCCAGGTGCACAATCAAGATTGCAGTTCCTGCTGCAGAAAAACAGCCCAGCATCATCAATGACCCACCTCCATGCTTGACTGTGGGGATGGTTTTCTTCTGGTCATAAGCCTGACCTTTCACACGCCAGGACATAACACTGGTCCATATGTCCAAACAGTTCCAGTTTGGTTTCATCTGTCCATAGAACTGTCTCCCTAAACTCTGTAGCCTTATCCAAATTCCTCCTGGCATATTCTAGTCGACTTTTGATGTTCCTTGTGGTTAAGAGTGGAGTGCGTCTGGGATGTCCGGCCATGAAGTCTTGTTCCAGCCTTCATCAGGTCATCCTGTAGGTGTCTTGCACTCAAACAGGGGTTTTTCATAGTTGTCCTGACTAAGTTGCTAAGGGCCCTTGATGAAATTTTGGGCTTTCTTCCATGGCCAGGCCAGTTTGCAGCTGTTCCAGAAGTTTTAAACTTCCTTATGATGCTCCCAATGGTGTCTCTTGGGATGTTACATTTTTTGGAAATCTTCTTATACCCAAGGCCCTTGAGGTGCAATGAAATAATCTTCTCTCTCAGCTTTTGTGGAAGCTCCTTTGTCTTTCCCATGGTAGCAACTCACCTTGAATTCCTTCAGCTGAAGCAAATGAAGGATCATTATAGAGTTCTCAAAGGCTTAATTATGTTCCAACTCCACTTTAGTCCATAAAAACTGCCAGCAAGCTTTAAAAACAACAATATTACATAGTGGTAGAATAATTGTGACATGGCTATCTTAACAAAATACACTGTTACACACAAATACGACATCATGCGTTTTCAGTTCTGATTTTATGTATCACTCAACTCATAAAGAAGTCATCCAAAGCAGAATCTTGCTGTTTGGAAAAACTTAAATTGATAAATCCTTAAAATCTTTGGGGGTTGAATATTTTTGACTGCAACCGTATATATAATGTAGAATGAATGTAAAGTGAATTATGAACTAATTAATTTTTTTCCCTTTGTTTTATATATGTACCATGAAAAAATCTTAATCTGGTCCCGGTCTGGACGACAACACTACCAGATGCAAAGTGATATTTTTTGGAATTTCATGACCTGGTTAAAAAACCAAGACAACAAAAAACCAAGACAATGTGATGAAGACATCCTTTTGATGAAGACCATCACTTGAGTTAGGTCTGCCCCAATTAGACATATAGTTTAAGTTTTTACTAAAAATAATTTATTATTAATTATAATAACATCAGTATTATTTTTATTGATATATTCTATATTTTATTTTTAATCTTTTATTCATTATTATTATTATTTTATTACTGGCTCTGTTTTTCCGTGGAGGAGAGAGAACAACAAAGGGCAAAGGAATTTTAAGATGAAAACACTTTTCTTACTCAGTCTTGTGCCAAATATGAAAAGGCTGCTAGCAGAGAGACAGACTGAAAATACAGGAGCTGCTTCAAGAGGTGGTAGTGATTGGTGGGTCAGTTTTTGTTGTCGGTGAAAGTAGGCAAAAATGAAACACAGGGCAGATAAAAGAAGGTTTGGTGTGGAAAATACTGTTGTTATACACAAGCTCGAATTAATATCCTGTCATCCAAGTAAATCGCACGACAAAAAAAATCATGTTTGGTGTGTAATGGCCTGTAATTTGCTGCTGTTCAAAATGCCTGCAGTCGCGATGGAAACAAACAGTTTAAAGTTACTTTCAAAAGTTGTATTACCATTGAAATCAAGTGTTCTTCACATTTTTTCACTCCCTCACACGCTCCTGACCCAGCTCTGCACCGCTGATGAGTACTAGATATCTGTAGCTTACTCATAAGTCAAGCTGCACTTGTCACCACTCTCTAGGCTCAGCCTGACATTATTCTTTTTTTGGCTGTCTTGTTTCACTTTCTGGACAGAAATCAGAAGTGACGCTTTTGGCAGAAACATTGGTGGCTGAAATTTTGAGGGCTTTCTAAGAAACACACCAACAGTGCTGTCTTCCTGTATGTGTGGGAAAAGTGTCCAGTTTAACAAGGGAACAGTTTGGTTCTTCTGAAAAACTTGGAGGAACCACAAAAAAAAGAATTCATTTTCATTCCTGGTTACTCCAATCCAGACACTTCAGATACACCAGTTGACCTACAGTGCATCTTTGGATTGTGGGAAGGAAACTGGAGTAGCCAAAGGAAACTCACACTGACACAAAGAGAACGTACAAACTATACACACTTGGCAACCGGGTTGGGAATCGAGGTGTGAGGTGTCGGAGCTAACCACTGAAATGTCTTCATATCAAAACTGCTATGTATTTAGATAATCACGGGGACGCTTGGTTCAAAAAAGGACACACACAGCTAAAGGCAACATCATGATATTTTATTCCTTCATGTTTTATACTTTAGAAAAGAAAACACAAAGAATAAATAGAAAGTTAAAAAGCATTTTTTGTGGCGAGCGTCTCACCTTGTTCCCACAATAGCACTTTTTTTTTGTCATTTTTCTGTCTCGATGAAGGGAAATGTCCAGTGTAAGATGCCCGGTGCAGACTGACGCACATATCGCAATAAGACACATACAGTACAACCGGCATGCAGATGCGTAAGTGGCGTTCTATTTAACACACAGTCACACAAAATAATGTACTAGCACATCACGGACAACATCTAGGAATGGTACTGCAAAAATATTTATGGTATTTACACAACGTAATAAATTAAATAAAAACCTAAAAACCATCTTTGCATCACTTCTGCATTGCCAGCTTACATCACAATGCTCCAGAAACCAGTCTGCTTTTGTAAACATCTGAGATGTTATATATAAAAGTGGAAGGGCCTTGTTTTTCCCATTTTGTTATGTTGAGGCCTTGTGCCCAATCTGCACTCAATCCCTCATAATGACAACGTGAAAACAGATTGTTAGAAATTGTTGCAAATTTATTAACAGGAAAAACTACAATTTCGAATGGAAATAAGTATCCGTTGCTGTGACACTTTAGCTCTGGGATGTTTCTACATCCATACCCCGATGAGTGGGGTCCACCTATGGTAAATGCAGTTGATTGGACATGATTTCCCTAGAGTGAAGGATGGTGGTAGCAGCATCATGCTGGGACAGGGAGACTGGTCAGGGTTGAGGGAAAGCTGAATGGAGCAAAGTACAGAGATATTCGTGATGAAAACCTCATCCAGAGCGCTCGGGACCTCTGATTGGGCTGGAGGTTCACCTTCCAACAAGACATTGACCCTAAGCACACAGCCAAGACGACACAAGAGCGGCTTAGGAAAAAAAAAGCTATTGAATGTCCTTGAGTGGCCCAGCCAGAGAGGGAACTTGAATTTTATTTTATTTTAGCACAAGGCCTGAACATAATAAATGTGGAAAGTTTCCGAATGCCTTATATATATCTATCATAGTCTCTTTCTAAGCATTTAATGAAGACATCTTGCGTTGCTGATGCACCACAGACTGTAGGATGTACAGGTTCCAAGAATACACTTACTGTAGATCAGGGGTGTCAAACTCCATTCCTGGGAGGTCATAGAACTACAGAGATTTGCATTTTCTCTCCTCAAACACACCAAATTCAGGCCATGAAGGCCACGCTCACGAGATGATGAGTGTGTTAAATGAGGTAGAGCTCCAAACACGGCGAGGACTGCAGTTTGACACTCCTGTTCTAGATGTTTTTTTTATTTTGTTTATTTGTTTATTTAGACTAGACGTCTCGCTCGGTAAATAAGGCAGAGATTGGCAGAGGTCTCGAAAATCAAAACATGACACTCTCGTTCAGACTTGATTTTCCAGAACCAGAAAACTGGCTTTTACCTTCCAGGTGCAGGTTCTGCCATTTCCCAGTAGATATGTTGATGACAATTTATCTTGCTTGATGAGCAATGGGAAAAAACATATGATACGAAAATGTTTAATACCAAACAAAGGTAAAAGAACCATACATTGTCTCCCATGCCTGCATCGTTGCTTCGGTTTTCATTGGCACCACAGAAGGAGGTGAACAGAAAAGCTCATTCTTCCAAGCCTGATAGACCAGGAAAGGAAGGAAAATGCTCTTGGTCTTCCACTGGTGTACAGAACCTTAGCTTGAGTGTTATCTGACTTCGAGACATTCCAGGTACTCCAGACTCAGGTCATAACAGAACCGATACTGCTCCTGGAATGGAATGAAAAGAAAAAAAACAGGTCAACCAACTTGACGCTATATATATATATATATATATATATATATATATATATATATATATATACACACACACACACACACACACACCCAGGATTGATTATTGCCACACCTGTTCTCAATCAGGACATCAGTTAAATAGCACTTTCCTGACAAAGTGAAGTACACAAAAAGATCCTTAAAAGCTACACATCAGGCCGAGATCCAAAGAAATTCAGGAACAATTGAGAAAGAAAGTAATTGAGATCTATCAGTCTGGAAAGGGTTATAAAGCCATTTCTAAAGCTTTGGGACTCCAGCGAACCACAGTGAGAGCCATTGTCCACAAATGGCGAAGCCATGGAACAGTGGTGAACCTTCCCAGGAGTGGCCGGCCGACCAAAATTACCCCAAGAGCGCAGTGACGACTCATCCAAGAGGTCACAAAAGCCCCCACAACAACATCCAAAGAACTGCAGTCTTCACTCGCCTCAGTTAAAGTCAGTGTTCCTGCTTCCACCATAACACAGAGACTGAGCAGAAATGACCTGCATGGCAGAGTTCCAACAAGAAAACCACTGCTGAGCAAAAAGAACATTAAAGCTCGTCTCAATTTTTCCAGAACCCATCTTGATGATCCCCAAGACTTTTGGGAAAACATTATTTGGACTGACGAGACAAAAGTTTAACTCTTTGGAAGGTGTGTGTCCCATTACATCTGGCGTAAAAGTAACACTGCATTTCAGAAAAAAAACATTATAGCAACAGTAAAATATGGTGGTGGTAGTGTGATGGTCTGGGGCTGTTTTGCTGCTTCAGGACCTGGAAGACTTGCTGTGATAAATGGAACTATGAATTCTGCTATCTACCAAAAAATCCTGAAGGAGAATGTCCGGCCATCTGTTCGTGACCTCAGGCTGAAACGAACTTGGGTTCTGCAGCAGGACAATGATCCAAAACACACCAGGAAGTCCAGCTCTGAATGGCTGAAGAAAAACAAAATTTAGACTTTGGAGTGGCCTAGTCAAAGTCCTGACCTGAACCCTATTGAGATGCTGTGGCATGACCTTAAAAAGGCCGTTCATGCTGGAAAACCCGCAGTTCTGCAAAGATGATTGGCCAAATTTCCTCCACAACACTGTAAAAGACTCATTGCAAGTTATCACAAACGCTTGGTTGCAATTGTTGCTGCTAAGGGTGGCCCAACCAGTTATTAGGTTTAGGGGGCAATCACCTTTTCACACAGGGCCATGTAGGTTTGGATTTTTTTCTCCCTTAATAAAAAACATCATTTAAAAACTGCATTTTGTGTTTACTTGTGTTACCTTTGACTAATATTTAAATTGGTTTGATGTTTCGAAACACTTAAGTGTGACAAACATACAAAAAAATAGGAAATCAGTAAGAACAAACTTATATCATTATCATTAAACAAGTTATATCATTATATATAAGTTGCTTTTGTAGGCTTTTCTGGCCAACTTCATTTCATTTGTTAATAAACATCCATACTGCATTTTAGGCCTGCAACAGATTCCATAAAAAAGTTGAGACAGGGGTAATTTAGGGCTAGAAATGAGGTGAACAAACTAAATAATGTTGCGATTTCTAACAAGCGATCATAATCATGATTTGGTACAAAAGCAGTATCCACAAAAGCCTTTTAGGTGTTAAGATGGGCAGAGGATCATTTAAAAAAATGTTTCTCAAAGAAAGGTTGGAAGGGATTTACATATTTCTCCCTCTACAATGCATAACATAATTAAACAATTCAAGGTATTTGGAGGTACTTTTTTATTTCTTGCATAAAGAGCAAAGGTGAAAGCCTAAACTACACAACAGTGATCTCTGATCCCTCATGATGGCACTGCATCAAGAACCATCATTCATCAATAGCTGATAAAACAAGGGCTTACTTTATCATACCTTTATCAAGCACTACAATACTAGTTACGTTCACAAATGCCACTTAAAATGTGACTTTACAAAAAAAAAAAAAAAAAAGCCTTATGTTAACCATGTCCTAAAACGGCGTCTAGTTCTCTGGGCTCAGAGGTATCTGGGATGGACCATCACACAGTGCAAATGTGTATTGTGGTCAGACCAATCAGTATTCCAGATCTTTTTTGAAAGAAATGAATGCTGTGTGCTCCGGACAAAAGGCATGGCTGTGAACGAAGAGGGTACGAGTACTGGCCTGTCCTGTCCGCAGTCCTGATCTGTCCCCAACAGAGAATGTGTGGACAATGTTGCACATCTTAAGACGTGCTTTCATGAGACAAAATAACACCCGGAACACTTCATTGCTTGGTGTCCTAGTTGCCATAAGTGCTGGAATAGCAACATTACAAAGTGGTACATGCTTTACCGTTCCAACTTCTTTTTGGAATGTGATGCAGGGCTGAAATGCAGGAATGGTTAAATATTAACAAATTTAATTAATTGGGTTTGGATCTTGGGTTCATACTGGAAAATGCATAGTGGTTAATTTCAAGATCATATATCAGCTCAAAGCCAAATCCATGCCAAACATATTTACCATGGTCTCCACCATGTTAGGCTTGGAGTTTCGAAGAGTCTTCACGGCGTAGAATACGTCCACCATGTTATGGTGGCCAATCATCTCCATAATCATAGAGCAAGCGCAGAAAGTGCCGCTGCGTCCACCTCCATTCCTGAAAGACACAGTCTTATTTTGTTAGAGATTTTATTTTAAATACAAAGAAGGTGGAATTCTTTTTCATGCTCTATGTGATGGCTGGCAGATGGTTTAAGCTGGCAGCTTATTACAATATAGGTATAAGTGTTAGTAAGTGAGTGTAAAGAGAGGCAGCTGGAATCAAAGCTCGTGTCAGAAGCATTTATGTCACTGTGGGAGCATCAAAGGCAAACCATCCCAGAGATGGTGAACAATGGAATACACTTTAGGCAGAAACCCTGCAAAGTAAAAAGCCACCTTCCAGTCAACTGAAATCAGTTTCCTTGGATTTTGACAGATGAAGGGCACAACAGCAAAGGGGTTTCAAAGCTCATTAATGCAGAAAACAAGGACCTAACAGATGTAGGTGGTGAAAATGTGTCCTCAGTCCACCGAGCGGAAAAGCCTCAGGCTACAGTAAATGCTGCAATGAAATCCCTACAATAAACGTGCCGAAAAACAATTCAGTCTCTATGGACAGCTACATAACTGATTAGGATGAAGCAGGTGAGATGTGAATTTGGTAATCAGGCCCCTGGAGCATAATTTAGCCTTGATATTATATCTACATTTTTAAAGACTAAGCTTTGGTAGACTCACAGGCAGTGAACAACAATGCGACCATCTCCACACTCCCTTTGCCAGTTGTGTACTTGGGCCATCAGAGTAAGGAAGGACTTTTTGGAGTCTGGAATATCGCGGTAGGCTGACCAGCGCAGGAACTGGAAATGGCGCACCACCAGGTTACCCTCTGGCAACTGCAAAACCAAAGAAAAAGCACAGTTATAGGAAAAGAGGTCAGGCAGACAAAGAGTGTTAGTGGTGAAGACAAACAGGACCCTCATTCTCTTATAATTGCCTACACAATGACTACATTTTGACTAAACTTAACACTCCCACTGCAACATGGCCCCGCTTTGTTACTAACATACAAATTTAGGATGAGGAACCAGGACGTTTTAGGCCACAGTTATGCAGAAATACAGGAAGTTCTAAAGAGCTCACGAACTTTCAAGCACCACTGTACTTGCTACCACAGAAACTGGCCGGCACTGTACTCCGAATCCACATCCAGAGACGGTGCTGCTGACAGAGGCAAACAGGCAACACTATGCTCCACTAAGCTTCTGACAGGAAACACTGCTCACACTACAGGATATCCAATTAAATTTTCGAACATGCCAGAAAGTCCTTGTGACTTCCGATGGCTTGGTCGAGCACATCTATCTCAAATCGTTTAGCTCCCTCACATCGAACACCGTTCACTTACTATGCAGTTTATCCACGGTGCAAAAGAGTTCAACTGTGCCAGAATCATATACATTGTATTTAGAGTGGGGCAAAAAAGTATTTAGTCAGCTACTGAAGTTCTCCTAATTAAAAAGATGAGAGAAGTCTGTAATTTTCATCATAGGTACACTTCAACTATGAGAGACAAAATGAGAAAAAATCCAGGAAATCACATTGTAGGATTTTTAAAGAATTTAATTGTAAATTATGGTGGAAAATAAGTATTTGGTCAGCCACAAGCAAGCAAGATTTCTGGCTCTCACAGACCTGTAACTTCTTCTTTAAGAAGCTCTTCTGTCCTCCACTCGTTACCTGTATTAATGGCACCTGTTTGACCTCGTTATCTGTATAAAAGACACCTGTCCACAGCCTCAAACAGTCAGACTCCAAACTCAATCATGGGCAAGAGCAAAGAGCTATCGAAGGACACCAGGAAGAAAATTGTAGACCTTCACCAGGCTGGGAAGAGTGAATCTACAATAGGCAAGCAGGTTGGTGTGAATAAATCAATTGTGGGAGCCATGTATCCTGAGATTTTATGCCAAAACCTCCTTCCATCGGTGAGAGCATTGAAGATGGAACGTGGCTGGGTCTTCCTGCATGACACTGATCCCAAACACACCGCTTGGGCAACGAAGGAGTGGCTCCGAAAAAAGCAATACAAGGTCTCCGAGTGGCCTAGCCAGTCTCCAGGCTTCAACCCCATAAAACATTTGTGGAGGGAGTTGAAAGTCCGTGTTGCCCCAAAACATCACTGCTCTAGAGGAGATCTGCATGGAGGAATGGGCCAAAATACCAGCTACAGTGTGTGCCAACCTGGTGAAGACTTACAGGAAACGTTTGACCTCTGTCACTGCCAACAAAGGTTATGATACAAAGTATTAAGTTGAACTTTTGTTATTGACCAAATACTTATTTTCCACCATGATTTACAATTAAATTCTTTAAAAATCCCACAATGTGATTTCCTGGATTTTTTCTTATTTTGTCTCTCATAGTTGAAGTGTACCTATGATGAAAATTACAGACCTCTCTCATCTTTCTAAGTAGGAGAACTTACACAATCAGTGGCTGACTAAATACTTTTTTGCCTCACTGTACATATTTCACTTGCTTTCACTGAGTTAGTCTATTTGTATATTATATACCAGCCATCAGGGAGCACCTGTACAATACAACTCCATTAATGCATATAATGCCTGATAGTGTGGATTTTCTGGGGGTCTGGAACAAATGTATTCAATTTACATTATTCCTTATGGGAAAAATTTGCTGGTACTTGTCATTTTCGGTACTCGACAAGCCTTCTGGAACAAATCGACGATGAGAACCGAGGTACTGCTGTACATATATCCCAATGTCCCAAACTCAAATAAAAGCTTTCTAATTTTAACTTTTCCATTGTCTTTCCTTTCCAAATTGTCTGCTTCAGCATTCTCTTCTAGTTTTCTCACTTTCTCTTTCAACCTACTTCTCAATTTACATATTTTCCTTTCACTAGCTATCACTGCCAACCACTCTTCACTTAATCAGTCTTCTTACAATCTATTTTGTTTACTGAGCTGTGTGTAGCCCATCCTTTGCTTTTGTCTGTTTACTTTCCCTTTTTGTCTTTCTATTTCCACTGACGCACAAAAAAACAAACTGTTTACCAGCACGATCTCATATAAAGAAGCTACGCTGACACTTGATCTTAGCCAGTTTAAATAACCTGTCAACCAGGTGCTTCTAGTCAAGATTAAGTGCAGCCTGTTAATGCCGAATGAGCCAAAACATGTCAGGCTTCTCCACAGGCCTGACACAAGCTTGCACCATGGCCCTCTGCCATCCTCTCTGGTCAGAGGAGGCGGTGCAGAGCTGGTTTGAGAAATGTGCTTTGGCTTCTTCAATAGACAAAGGTGCCTGCTGTCCCCAGCTATTATGGACTGACTTGGCTACAATCGACATCATTGCATCGTACTGGTTTCACAGGAACACTAGACTTACCCGTGTGATGTTATTGACCCGGAAAAGTCGGGTAATGACATCGTCATCAGTGGACCTGGAAAGCAACTCCACTGTCATCGGTCCAAACTGCTGCATGCCCGTCTCAGGCCAGTACTGCAGACAAGGCTGAGAGAGTGAGAGAAAGAGCGATTGTGTCAAACCCATGTATTGATGGACCACAGCTCCACAGAGTTTTGTGTTCAGCTCATGACTTGGGCTTGGACAGACAAACAATATAGGGAAAAGTTTATGGAATCCCCAAATGACAAGCAAAAACATGAATATAAGAATCGAGTATTGCATCTCTTCTTTGATACTATACCAGTCTTCGCTCTTGTGAGAAGACTTCAAGTAGATGTAGGAACATGACTATAAGACTGACCACTAATATTTGACAACAAGCTCTGGCTCGCTGTTGGCCTTCCAAAGCTCCTCATAATTGTCAGATGGTGTTAACATCACTACACTGTGCAAGCCTGTCAAGTTCTTCATCTTCTGGACTTTGTTTTATGGGGCGGCGAATAGCTCTGAAAGGGTCACACTGAGAGTCACTTAGGTGTTCAGTACAACCTGCCACTGTTTGATGGAGTTTTCATGCCTGTATGCTTCATATTATGGATCTGTTAGCACTGAGCATGACTGAAATAAAAGAGATTAGAAGGCGTGTCTACTATTGCCATACAGACAATGTTAAAAAGCAGAACACTCTACAGGTCTCTGACACTCCATGGATTGGCAGTGATGCCCCATATATACTGTACTGTGCAAAAGTCTTAGGCCACCATTAAATGTGTTGTTTTAGCAATGGTATAAAGACCATATATAACATATTGTCAACAACTATACCCAAAAAAACTTCATTCCACATATCTGCATTCCAATCTTTGTGAGGTTTAGCATATCTTAACCTTTTCAATCTGTTCCCCTTCCAAAAACAATGGTTTCATTACTGCTGTCCTTCCAAAAAGACCTTTCTTGATCAAACTTTTTTGGACTGCAGGGTCAACTTGGTATCCCAATGAAGCTGCCAGATGCTGCTATTGCTCAACTGAAAGGGGAGGTCACACCAGATACTTGCCACTGTAGCCTATAGAAATGTTTTTTTTTTTTTTTTTACAGATTTTATTCAGTGTTTTTAATACTGTATACACATTTTCTAAAAACAAAACTGAAGAATAATCAAATATGGTCATTATACTATTGCTAAAATAATGGTATATCTAATATAACAGTGGCCTAATACTTCTGTACTGTATATTCATTACACAATTAGTTTTACCCACACTGGAATACTTTTAGCAAGTATTGATTTCGATGTATATTTGAGTGAAAAGTTGCATTTGGAAAATGAAGGTAATGAAAAGAGAATCAGTCACACAAGTGTTTGATACAAGGGACAAGAATAAGTGGAACACAGAGCAGAGGGAAGCCTCTTGAATGCTGACAAAATGACAGAATTTAAGCTGGTAATCAGAAGACAGAATCCATTTGTAACACTGCCATGTCAAACACCAAGTTTATTCCCTCATAAGAACTCAGTAATTAATTTTCAGTTCTAGCCCAAAGTGATAGATAAGCATAAAAGTTTTTTTCTCACAGAGAAGAGACAGAAGCTGGCCCATGTCAGCATGGTTTCAAATTATATATATTTATATATATATAGTTTTATGCAAGAGTTTGGGCAATTATTGTCAAATTACACATTTAGTTTATTTAAAATGAAAGGCATAAAGAAAACATTTCTGCCAGTCTTGATACGGGGTAATTGCACATTTGCCTAAAATATAAGAAATAACATAATATTTGGCCACCTTTCCAGACAATCCATTAGTGTTTTTTGGAAGGTTTCAGAACTGAATTTATTTTCAAACCTTTATCCAAGTAAGATGTACAAACCCAAATGAGAAAAAAAGTTGGGACAGTATGGAGAATGCAAAAAAACAACAAAAAAACCCCCACAAAACAACAAAAAACCAAACCGTCCAACCAACCAAAAAAAATACAATGTCTTCATTATGCTTTTATTTCATTTAGCAGGAGGCAACTCTCTCCCTCCTCCGGTTGGCTGGTGATGACGTACCACCAAGGACTTTCCTGCTTAGACTCAAGATCCTAGAGTGTATTGGACTATATAATGCAGATATGCACATTTCTACCTTATTTTTTGAACTATTACTATAGATTTATTTAACGAGATAAATTAGATTCATTCTTACATTTATGATCTATGCCAGCCAAGAAGAATGGGTCCCTTTTTGAGTCTTGGTCCTCCTAAGGTTTCTTCCTTATAACGTTAAGGGAGTTTTTCCTCTCCACTGTCGCCCTAGACTTGCTCAAATTGGGTGTAGCCTTAGATATTAGAAGATAATCTAAAATTGTAAAGCAGCTTTGAGACAATGCTCCATTGCAAAAAGCACTATATCTGACTTGACTTGATTTGAATTTAGCAGAAAGACCATGGAGCGTAATGTGGTGCTACCTCTGGCCTGGTGCTGGGAATCTGTCCCTGACAAAACTAACAAGTAAACTGGTGAATAACTAATGAAACCAGAAAGGATAGGACGTGCAACAACCTATACGTATAGTGAAGCCTGCTGCCCCTAGTGGTAGAGACTGTTGCTATGTGGTCATTGACAGTCTGCTCTCATCCAGAGAAGGAACTGTTCCCATTAGGGGGCTCCCTTCATGGTTTCTTGATGAGGGAGATTTTCCTTGCCACTGTTGCCTCTGGCTTGCTCATTTGCTGTCTAGACTCAGCACTTATACAGTTACATTGAGATAATATCTATAGTGGAAAGCCATATGCGAATAAACCAGACTTTATCTGAAAAAGAACAGAAATCAGACTGCTTTGTGCAACCTCCCTTTGGCAAGATGACAGCAGCTAAGTCTTCTATAATGCTTCAGCGAGATTGGAGAGCAAGAAATCAGAGATGCTCCTTAATATAGACAGAAAATCTCCAGATCCCGATTTAAATCCTCTCTTGCGATTCCCCTCTTCAGCTCACCAATTTCGCATCAGAACCGCGTGTCAGTAGTGGAAAACAGCATCGAGTTTCACAAACTGCAATGTATCTTCAATGCAGGAATTTTGTATGTAATCACAGAGACTTACTGCTTGATAGATTAGATAAGATTGCAGTCTGTCTGGACCTGATTGCTGCTGCACCGTTTCCTGGGTCCAAGTAGTTTAAAAAGCTACGCTGATTAACAAAGGATATACAGCAAATGAGTCCCAGCGTGGCATGGTTGCCTCTTAAAATGAGAAGCACAGCCCCCTCATTTACAGTGCCTATAGAATATCAACAGATCCCTTTGAAATGCTTTTTGTCTCAGAGCCTGGAATCAAAACTCCATAAAAACTCCATCTTTATTTGTTCATATTGCTCCAATATTCCAGTAAGAAAATAAATGGTTTAAATGACCAACGTCAATGCGAATGCAAACCAGAGAATCTACAACTACCTGAGAGAACTACCTGAGAATGGGTGGGGTTGTTGTGTTACCTTCTGGTTCTCACCTTTCTAGGTGTGCTGTTATAATAAGTACTGCCAGAGTTTTATGCAATACTTAGACTCTGTGTTCTTAACATCCCTAAATACATATTCTGTTTTCTCTCCCAGCTCTTCTGGCACTAGCTCCATCCATCATATCTCTACTACTACCACCACATCAGAGGACCCTAACTCCCACTCTGGCAGTGTTGATTTTGACAGCAAATTTTAATTTGGTTTTAGTTATAGTCTTTTGACTAAAATGTAATTTAGCTTTAGTCATAATTTAGTCAACTGAATTGTTTTTAGTTTTAGTGCAGTTTTCGTCGACTAATTATTATACGATTATAGTCAACTAAAACTACAGTAGATTCAGTTGACTAAAATATGAAATCTAAACGTTGCAGTACGTAAATGCTTTTTAACATTTCCCTTTTAAGATGAAACATCTACATGCATGCACTGATAATAAAAGCAGATATTAAAATGGTTTCTACACAAAATTTCCACCAGATATTCTAGAACAGAATCAAGTTGGAATGAATGATATATTATGAGATCTAATTGAGATATAAGTTCAGGTCTATATGCATGCATTATAATAACTGTATACAGTAAAGTGGTCACCAAAACTCATTTCTGTCAAAGATCTGCTTCAAACGCGGTGTGGATACTTATGAACTTTATTAAACATAAGATCAGAAGATTGGATGTATGTGAATGCTCTATATGCATTTATTCATAATAACAATATAAAACATTTATTTATGTTATGTTACCCGAATACTCCTTAAATATAGTACGAACACTTTTTAGACAAAGTTAAAATATATCCACGTCATGAACTGAAAACAAATTTTAATCCCTATTTTATTTGCCATTTAGGTGCGGATAGCTTGACTGCAGTTTCAGGACCACATGCCTGCAGATTATGTTTAAACTTTGTTGTATTTTTACCAAAGATGGTCGCCCAACACGGTTTACAAAGAGCTTTGTTTTAGTCCTGATTGGATGCCCAACTCATTCCTGCCTTTCCACATATACTAAAGTTATGATTGGATCTTTTCCTAACTTGTCAGATCTGATTGGATGTCGTCTCTGCCAAACATTTGTAACATTTTTATTCGTTGACAAGTTTCAATTCATTTCGTCCTAGTTTTCATTAATTTTAGTTTAGTCATCGTTTCATTTTTGTTAGAAATCTTCTATGGCAGTCTTCAGCATTCCATGATCAGTAACCTAATAGGCCTACATGTCTTTGGACTGTGGGAGGAAACCGGAGTACCTAGAGTAAACCCATGCAGACACTGTGATGACATTCAGACCCCATACAGAAAGGACCCAGACCGCTCCACCCTGGGATGCAACCCAGGACCTTCTTGCTGTGAGGCGACAGTGCTACCAACCGCCCCACCGTGCCACCCCTTACATATATTCTCTGTTTTATTACACTCTCTATTTTATTATATTATCTATTTCATTATTGTCATGCTTTGTGCTCTATTTAAGCTCCTCCTTTCTCTACCAGTCTCCTGAACTTGAACTCACCCTTTCAGTGTTTTGTCTACCAGCGCGTCAATAAAGCTCCAAACAGCTCAATCCAAAACAAACATGTCACAGACACTTAACGTAAACACTTTTTCAGAAGAGGCATTTTTTCCTACCACACTGCCATGCAGGTCAGCTTGGTGTACAACCCGTGCACCATGCACAGACTGACCAGGCTCAGTTCTAAACACTTGTAAGTTGCCACTGGCCTCTTGATAGCTTCCCTGATCAATATCCTCCCGGATCTGTCATCCCCTTTGATGTTGCTGGTTATTTTGTGTAAACACAGTGTGAAAAAAATAGGTTTAAAGGGTAAGGATTTTGACAGGGCATAATGATTTCCCCGAGGCGCTGTAACTGAGTACTATAACAGCTCCATTAAGTGTGCAGGCTACTGCTGAAGAAGCTAGCTGATGCAGTCCTAATTCGGATTCGTACACAGATTTACCTCGACTTCACCCAGTTCCAATAAAGATCTGTCAGAGTGTGAAAAACAGCCCTAAACCTCTCATGTTCTAGCTTCAATATACATTTTAAGACAGTACACCAGGCACATTAAACTGTATCAGCAAGAACCTTCTGCACTACAGAGCACCACTGTTGGGCAAACTCAACAAATAATTCAACATGGCTATTTCTGAAATTCACCTCAGAAACTTTAGTTAAAATTAAGATGCTTATCATGAATATAATGAAAATTTCATTAGGTACACCTTGTTTCTACACTCATTGTCCCTTTTATCAGTTCAGCTTACCAAATAGAAGCAATTTGTAGTTCTACAGTTACAGACTGTAGTCCATCTGTCTCTCTACATACTTTGTAAGTCCCCTTTATTCTGTTCTCTAATGGTCAGATCAGGTACTATATGGGTGTTGGATCATTGTGTGTGTTGTGCTGGTATGAGTGGATCAGACACAGTAGTGCTGCTGGGGTTTTTATACACTATGTGACACATCTACCATATTGCTTCACCTTGTAAATGTAAAGTCAGAGAGAGTAGCTTATCTGTTGTTGCACAGTTAATGTTAGTAATTCTATAATCCAATATCAGTGCTCACAGGACACTACCTACAGGATGCTAGTGGCTGGACTTTTTTGTTACGTGGACAATGTTTAGTCCAGAAGTTACACTGAAGTTTAAAACTCCAGCAGCACTGCGGTTTCTGTTCCACACGTACCAGCACAACACACACTAACACACCACCACCACATCAGTGAGTGTGTTTACATGCGCTTAATAAACCGATAGCTGCAGAAAATTTGGATTTTGTCAGAATTCCGTGTACGAGTATAAATGCACTTGAGTAATCAGATAATGACTTGTAATATTCAGATTTCCACTTTGCAACCAGACAATAATCTCACAGAATGATGTGATGTAAACTTCAAACTTTAACTTTACATAATCAAATCCATCATTTTCTCGAGCATAAACTGCTTTTGATTCTCCACAAGTGCTTGACAGCCATTTAATCTGTGATGCATTTAGTTCCGGGGGTTGCCAGTTCCTGCTAGTTAAAAAACCAATCAGGTCTATTGAAGTCTTTTAGGACAAATATGCAACCGTGTTACACTCTTGTGTTACGTTTGTGCATGCGCAGACTGAGAAAACCGATAGAAATCGTATTATGGGTATGTATGCTCTGAGAAATCTGATTACTGAGATCAAATCCAGCTGTCTTTATCAGATTTACTAATCTGATTTGTAGATCGGAGTATGGTGTATGAGTGACCACTTTAATAATATGCAGAAATCCGACTATGATCGGATCAGTGCTGAGAATGATCTACCACCCAAATAGTACCTGTTCTGTGCTGGTAGGGGTCCTGACCATTAGAGAACAGAGCAAAGAGGACTAACATAGTATGTAGAGAAACAGATGGACTACAGACTGTAATTGTAAAACTACAAAGTGTTTCTACATGGTGTTAGTACTTGGTGCAATCCCTCGCTGGAGCAATATAGCCGCGGACTCCACCCGTGACTCTGACTATGTTAATCACTTACGACTTGATTGCTAACTGCACACAGCTGGGATTATCCCTATTTAAGCTCCATGTTTCCCAGTAGGGGGACGGCAGCATTGTGTCGGTTACGCCCGAGCGTTTTGGTGCGTTCTTTGTTGTTTCTCATTCTCTGGATTACTGTGTCGCGGTCCTGTCCGCTCCTGAACACTCCTTGATTTTTATGTTGCGGTCCCGGCCACTCCTGGACACTCGTGTTGCAGTTCCGTCTGCCCTGGATTTTTGTGTTGCTGTTCCTTCTGCCCTTGACACTCATGCTGTGGCCCCATCCGCTTGGTTCTGTGTGCGGCTGCATCCGCTGCCTTTTGGCGCCCGGGGCTGTGCCTGCAGTTATATAGTTTCAGTTTGCGGACCCGTCCGTTTTTGTGTTACCGTTTAAGACGGTATTAGCTTAGCAGGACGAAATTAGCTTAGCAGCCCGGCATTAGCTTCCTTCAGCTGGCGTTGGCTTCTCCCAGGCCGGCGCTGGCTTCCCCCTGCCCGGCGTTGGCTTCCCCCTGCCCGGCGTTGGCTTCCCCCAGCCCGGCGTTGGCTTCCTCCTGCCGGCGTTAGCACCCCCTACCTGGCTATAGCTTCTCCCTGCGTTCCCCCATTTCGTTTGCTGTGTTTCTTCTAGTTCTTATTATTATTTTCATTATTATTACTATTATTATTATTATTATTATTATTATTATCCTCTATATCACTATTATTATTATTATTATTATTATTATCGTCAATATTTCTATTGTTGTTGTTGTTATTATTATCATTGTTCGTCCGCGCGCTACCCCTGATTCGGTTTCTTCATTGCCGGTGTTTAGTTATCGCCCTGTGATCTTGTTCTTGGACTATTTGTTAATAAACTGTATTTCTTGGAACTGGAACCTGCATTCGCCTGATCCTCATTTCCCTACGCACCACAATCCGTAACACATGGTAAGTGCAGGCGATAAAATGAATATTGAGTGTAGAAACAAGGAGGTGTAACTAATTGTGATTAGTGAGTGTCTGTAGCTTTGCCACATGGCATGCAATCACGGAGCATAAAAAGACAATGACATTTATAGACTGTAAACACATTGACACACAGTCATGTGCACAGGGTGACAGGAGGGCAGGATGTGTGATCACTAATCCACCACATCGAGACAGAGAGAGAGAGAGAAGACAAAACGACTAGGAATATGGCTACAATGTGAGGTGATTGACAGAGTGATGATAGGGTGGAAGCAACTATTCCTGAAACATACATACTTAGAAAATAAATGACAGGAAAGAAACACACACACATAGAGCATTTGACAAACACATAGATCAAGCTTGAAACGGAGTTTCCATCTTTCTGCTCAAATACAGAAGCTTTAGAGAGAATCTCATATATAAAGCTCTGAGGTGTTTGTGCAGTCAGGGAGGCCTCCTTATGGGAAACCACTCATATTGACCAATGTGCCATAAGGGCACAGAGCAGCACAGAAATGCAAACACACTCTCTCCATCATCTGTATAAAGCGACTGTTTACCCTACCTGTCTTTTGCCTCAACCTGGGCAGTTTTTCACAATCTGCACACACAAACCTGCAGCATCACATCTACAGTGTTGCAAAGCTGCAAAGACTATCTAGAGTATGTTGGCAATACTACAAAAGCAGCCAGACTCTAACCCTAACCCAAGTCCTGTTTGTCCAGCACATCCCACAGAAGCTCGACTGGCTTGAGATCTGAGGAATTGAGGCCGAGCCAACGACTTGAACTCTGTCAAGTTTTTCAAACCATTCCTGAACAGTTTTACAGTGTGGCAGGGCACATTATCCTGCTGAAAGAGGCTACATCAAAGTCACATTCATGTCAAAGTAACATCCACATGAATGCCAGTGCCCAAGGCTTTCCATCAACAAGGCATTTTCACTCAGAGATCTGCCCTCACTGAATATTTTCTCTTTATGGATCATTCTCTGTAAACCTTAAAGATGGCTGTGTGTGAAAATCCCAGTAGATCAGCAGTTTTTGAAATACTCCAACAACGATGCCATGTTCAAAGTCACTTACAGTGGTGCTTGAAAGTTTGTGAACCCTTTAGAATTTTCTATATTTCTGCATAAATGTGACCTAAAAAATCAGATTTTCAAACAAGTCCTAAAAGTAGATAAAGAGAATCCAGTTAAACAAATGAGACAAAAATATTATACTTGGTCATTTATTCATTAGGGAATATGATTCAATATTACATATTATTGAGTGGCAAAAGTATGTGAACCTTTGCTTTCAGTATCTGCTGTGACCCCCCCTGTGCAGCAATAACTGCAACTAAACGTTTCCTGTAACTGTTGATCAGTCCTGCACACCGGCTTGGAGGAATTTTAGCCCATTCCTCTGTAGAGAACAGCTTCAGCTCTGGGATGTTGGTGGGTTTCCTCACATTAGCTGCTCGCTTCAGGTCCTTCCACAACATTTCGATTGGATTAAGGTCAGGACTTTGGCTTGGCCATTCCAAAACATTAACTTTATTCTTCTTTAACCATTCTTTGGTGGAACAACTTGTGTGCTTAGGGTCGTTGGTCTTGCTGCATGACCCACACTTCTCTTGAGATTCAGTTCATGGACAGATGTCCTGACATGTTCCTTTAGAATTCTCTGATATAATTCAGCATTCATTGTTCCATCAATGATGGCAAAGCCGTCCTGGCCCAGATGCAGCAAAACAAGCCCCCAAACCATGATACTACCACCAGCATGTTTCACAGATGGGATAAGGTTCTTATGCTGGAATGCAGTGTTTTTCCTTTCTCTCAAACATAACGGTTTTCTTTTAAACCAAAAAGTTCTATTTTTGTCTCATCCATCCACCAAACATTCTTCCAATAGCCTTCTGGCTTGTCCACGTGATCTTTAGCAAAACTGCAGATGAGCAGCAATGTTCTTTTTGGAGAGCAGAGAAGTTTCTCCTTGCAACCCTGCCATGCACACCATTGTTGTTCAGTGTTCTTCGATGGTGAACTCATGAAATTAACATCAGCCAATGTGAGAGAGGCCTTCAGTTGCTTAGAAGTTACCCTGGGGTCCTTTGCCAATTATTACACACCTTGCTCTTGGAGTGATCTTTGTTGGTCGACCACTCCTGGGGAGGGTAACAATGGTCTTGAATTTCTTCCATTTGTACACAATCTGTCTGACTGTGGATTGGTGGAGCCCAAATTCTTTAGAGATGGTTTTGTAACCTTTTCCAGCCTGATGACAATTAAGAACTAATTTTTTTGTGGTCCTCAAGAAATCTCCTCTGTTCATGCCATGATACACTTCCACAAATGTGTGTTGTGAAGAGCAGACTTTGATAGATCCCTGTTCTTTAAATAAAACAGGGTGCCCACTCACATCTGATTGTCATCCCATTGATTGAAAACACTTGACTCTAATTTCACCTTCAAATTAACTGCTAATCCCAGAGGTTCACATACTTTTGCCACTCACTAATATGTAAAATAGGATCATTTTCCCCAATAAATCAATGACCAACTATAACATTTTTGTCTCATTTGTTTAACTGGGTTCTCTTTATCTACTTTTAGGATCTGTGTGAAAATCTGATTTTATTTTTATATGATATTTATGCAGAAATATAGAAAATTCTAAAGGATTCACAAACTTAAGTACCACTGTAAATCACCTTGCTTCCCCATACTACTGATTCATGGATTAAACTTCAGCAGACCATCCTGACCATGTCTACATGCCTAAACGCATTTGAGCTGAGTTTGTGCCATATGAATGGCTGATGAGTTAACCTGCTATTCAAACCACTAACTCACTAAATCAATTAGCATTCTGAGAAACAAGCAGTAACAGATGGTTTTTATACCTCTATCTACACTTTATGACATGATTATTAAAACAGCTTTATTTTACCATTTAATACGGGAAAAAAAACAGTGTGACAGCAGAGTGCACTTGATGAATGATATCCTACTCATATTAAAGAATTGAATCTCATTAAGTTAACAGATAACAGGCATGGCAGGCATAATAGGCAGGCAAGCAGCCAATCAGAAAGTCCTCGGTGTCGGTATATTGCACTGACATCATAAAAATGAAGTGAGGGTTTAAATACAGAGTTATGATGAAGGAATTGTCCTACATCATATAACAAAAATAACAGAAATACGGCTCCAACTACCCAATGGTTTCAGAACCATCTTCCTTACATGTGAATAGCAGGATTTGGCTATATTGAGTTCATGTTATTGTGACCTGAGAGTATCAAAATAAAATGTGAAAAGAAAAACAATAATAATCTAACAACTGCTTATGACCACAACCACAACAGACCCATCTGTCTAATAGCTACTTCTAGCATGAAAACATATCTTGTCTTGTAGCAGTGAAATGAAAATGACATTTAGTTGTGAGTACTACAATGGCCACCCCAGTGGCCAGATCCGAATTCTGCACGTCTTCTTTAGGATTTGTTTAGAACATGAGATGTTAGATGTTCAGAAAAATTCATCACATGGGTGGAAATATATGAACAAAACATGAAGCAGATACTTTAGATCACACACCATTGATGCTCAGTTTGTCTAGAATATCTGAATTAAACATTTCTGCACATGGTGTACTGTAAACCAGTGGGATTTGAGACTTGTAGTCACTGAGCGTGTTTACATGTACTTAACAATCTGATCATAGTCGGATTTCTGCAGTTATCTGATTATTCTACCAGTCATGTACAGTGGTTTTTGAAAGTTTGTGAACCCTTTAGAATTTTCTATATTTATGCATACCTAAAACATCATCAGAGTTTCACACAAGTCCTAAAGAGAGCAGGATTTTAGCCCATTAATCGGATTACTAGTTGCATGTTTACCAGTTTTTTTCCATTGACTTTAGTGGGTTTTCTCTTGCTGGATCTGGCAACCCCCGGAATTAAAGGCAGCGAAATGGCCATCAAACACTTTGGGGAGATGCAGTATATACTCGTGCAAATGAATAATTTGATTATGCAATATTAAAGTCCAAAGTTTACATCAAATATTTCTGTGAGATTATTGGCTGGTTACAAGCCTGGGTCATGAAAACCCAGAGGTTTCCCATTACCTGATAACTCAAGTGCATGTACAGTATACTCATTGACTGGATTACTGACCAAATCTGATTTTCTGCAGTTATCTGATTATTAAGTGCATGTAAACACACTAACTGCTCCCAGCCTGAACCTACATGCGATTGGCTCCAAATGTGATCATATCGGCTTGTAGATGGGGTGTAACAGGCCCAGTCATAGATTACAAGGGTGGGCTATGTTCAATTGTTTGTTTGTTTATTTTGTTCATTTAATATCGCTATTAGCATCAGGACTCATCAAGACTAGTCATATACAGTGGCGCAAAAATGTAATAGGTCAGCCACTGACTGTGCAAGTTCTCCGACTTAGAAAGATGAGAGAGGTCTGTAATTTTCATCATAGGTACACTTCAACTATGAGAGATGAAATGAGAAGAAAAATCCAGGAAATCACATTGTATGATTTTTAAAGAATTTAAATGTAAATTATGGTGGAAAATAAGTATTTGTTCAAAAAATTTGGTTCAACTCAATACTTTGTAACATAACCTTTGTTGGCAATGACAGAGGTCAAACGTTTCCTGTAAGTCTTCAGCAGGTTGGCACACACTGTAGCTGGTATTTTGGCCCATTCCTCCATGCAGATCTCCATCCAGATGTTTTGGAGCAACACAGACTTTCAACTCCCTCCACAAATTTTCTATGGGGCTGAGGTCTGGAGACTGGCTAGGCCACTCCAGGACCTTGAAATGCTTTTTACGGAGCCACTCCTTCGTTGCCCGAGTGGTGTGTTTGGGATCATTGTCATGCTGGAAGATCCAGCCATGTTCCATCTTCAATGCTCTCACTGATGGAAGGAGGTTTTGGCTTAAAATTTCACGGTACATGGTCCCGTTCATTCTTCCCTTAACACGGATCAGTCATCCTGTCCCCTCTGCAGACAAACAGCCCCAAAGCATGATGTTTCCACTCCTGTGCTTCACAGTAGGTATGGCGCAATTCTTCTTCCTCCAAACACAACGAGTTGAGTTATTACCAAAAAGTTCTATTCTGGTTTCATCTGACCACATGATATTCTCCCAATTCTCTTCTGGATCATCCATATGCTCTCTGGCAAACTTCAGACAGGCCTGGACATGTACTGGCTTAAGCAGGGGGACACGTCTGGCACTGCAGGATCTGACTCCCTCTCGGCGTAGTGTGTTACTTATGGTAACCTTGTTACTTTGGTCCCAGCTCTCTGCAGGTCATCATCAGGTCCCTCCGTGTAGTTCTGGGATTTTTGCTCACCGTTCTCATGATCATTTTGACCCCACAGGATGAGATCTTGCGTGGAGCCCCAGATTGAGGGAGATTATCAGTGGTCTTGTATGTCTTACAGTTGCTCCCACAGTTGATTTATTCACCCCAACCCGGTTGCCTATTGTGGATTCACTCTTCCCAGCCTGGTACAGGTCTACAATTTTCTTCCTGGTTACCTTCGACAGCTCTTTGGTCTTGCCCATGGTTGAGTTTGGAGTCTGGCTGTTTGAGGCTGTGGACAGGTGTCTTTTATACAGATAACGAGGTCAAACAGGTGCCATTAATACAGGTAACGAGTGGAGGACAGAAGAGATACTTAAAGAAGTTACAGGTCTGTGAGAGCCAGAAATGTTGCTTGTTTGTGGGTGACCAAATACTTATTTTCCACCATGATTTACAATTAAATTCTTTAAAAATTTTATTTTCTCATTTTGTCTCTCATAGTTGAAGTGTACCTATGATGAAAATTACAGACCTCTCTCATCTTTCTAAGTAGGAGAACTTGCACAATCAGAGGCTGACTAAATACTTTTTTGCCCCACTGCACACACACACACACACTCAAGTCAATGCCAAGTTAGCAAAATCAATCAACCTAACACGCATGTCTTTGGACTGTGGGAGGAAACTGGAGTACCCAGAGTAAACCCACACGGACATGGGAAGGACATGCAAGCTCCACACAGAAACTTCCCAGGCCGGCCCACTCTGGAATTGTACCCAGGACCTTCTTGCTGTGAGGCGACAGTGCTACTCACTGAGCCACCATGCCATCAGCATTTTTCCTGGTAGTCAGCCATTTTGAAGAAATCAGAGTTCCCTCAGTATTTAGTACTGGAATACTAAAAGTGGAACAAAAGATTTAGTTTCATCAATATCGCTAATGGAATGTCTGCCGATGGAAAAGGGCAGCATTTAAATGGCCTTTGGGGCAAGTGGGGGTTTAAAATGGTGAGCAAGTAAGCTATTAAACAGGTACAAAAATGTTTTTATGATCTTTAAATGATTTTTAATTGCTGTAACAATTGTACACAATTTTTTAGAAATGATAATTGTCGCAGTGAAATCACCGGGTCTGTGTCTCAGCTCGGAGATTTGCCGGATTTCACACCCCACTGAGTGCTCACCCCTTTCCCATCCCCTCCTGCTGTGCAGAGGGTTAGCAAATGGTGACTCAACGCTCACCTTTTCACTCAGCACTTAACCGTATACTGGGATTGCACTCTCCTAAAAACTCTCCTTTTGTTCCTATTCTTTATTCTCACTTTTGGCTTTTTTCTGAACTCCTTACAGCCGGGGTTTCCAAAGTCCGGCCCTAAGGTCAAATGTGGCTGGCAGACTGATTTTATTTGGCATGATTCTGACTGACTGATCACGTAATAAGGGTGGGGATTGGAAAGGACTTCACGATGCGATACGCATCACAAAACATGGGTCACGATATGATTATATCACGATAGATTGTGATACGACGCATATTGCAATATTCCACATATTTCACTGAAAATATAAAAACAACTGAAATACAAGTTATGGTGTGTAATCTGAGTCGTCTTAATACATCACACTGATAATTCAGCGGACAAACTGAGCCAAAACATTGTACTTTGACATCTACAGGAATGTCTAGTGAGCTGTCTCTTCTGGTACATTGTAGCATCTGGGTTGAACTTTAACACAAGGATTATATGTATAACTTTTTAATGTATTTTATAATTTTGTGTGACTTAAGAAATACACTGCCTGGCCAAAAAAAGGTCACCACCTGGATTAAACTAAGTAAATAGCTAAGAGTCTCCCATCAGATAATGACTGCATTGGTGATTATGTTTCAGTTGGTAACAAGTTATTTAACCATAACTGATATAGTGAGTAGCTTTTTATTTGTTAAGCAGCCATGTTGGAAGACACATCTTGTGGTCGTGGAAAAGATGTTCACCTGTTTTAGAAGGGTCAAATTATTGGCATGCATCAGGCAGAGAAAATGCCGATTAGGCAGATCGGCGATCACTTAAATGTTTGGTGAAATCAAATCATAGAAAAACAACAGTAGAACTCAGGGATATGTTTAATAGTGAAAGGAAGAGCATTTCGAAGGGAAATGCGAAGGGAAATCAAGAGACTGGGACTTAGCGGCTGTGTAGCCTTAAGAAAACCACTTGTCAGTGAGGCTAACCGGCAAAAACAGCTTCAATTTGCTAGGGAGCATATAGATTGAACTCTGGAGCAATGAAAGAAGATCTGATGAGTCCAGATTTACCCTGTTCCAGAGTGATGGGTGCATTACGGTAAGAAGAAAGGCGTCTGAAGTGATGCACAAGCCTGTGGGGGCAGTGCTATGATCTGGGGTTGCTACAGTTGGTCAGGTCTGGGTTCAGCAACGTTATGTGCCCAAAGAATGAGGTCAGCTGACTATGTGAATATACTGAACCACCAGGTTATTCCACCAATGAATGTTTTTCTTCTCTGATGGCACAAGTATATTCCAAGATGACAATGCCTGGATTCATTGGGCTCAAATTGTGAAAGAGTGGTTCGGGGAGCATGAGACATCATTATCACACATGGATTGGCCACCACAGAGTCCAGATCTGAACCCCATTGAGAATATTTGGGATGTGCTGAGGAAGACTTTGTGCAATGGTTCAAATCTCCCATCATCAATACCAGATCTTGGAGAAGCAGTATTGAAACTCTGGACAGAAATAAATGTGACACTGCAGAAGCTTCTGGAAACGATGCCACAGTGAATGCGTGCTGTAATCAAAACTAAAGGTGGTCCAATGAAATATTAGAGTGTGTGAACTTTTTATGGCCAGGCAGTGCACAAGACTTGCTTTGTTATTGAGTTCCGTAGGTCTGGTAATCTAATGTACATGAGAAATACTGACGGAAGACACGTGACATGTTTTAAAGATGCAGTATTATGCATAAAACGTTACTTGGCTTAAATAATCTGCAGCACGTTGTGGTAATTTTCACTCTTTTGATATCCAGCAGTTACTGTACTAAAATGAAATTCAGTGGTTAAAAAATAGTAGTTGTTCTGTACGTTTGTATTTTTGCATATTATAAATAATTTATGTAATATTTTTGGAAAGAGAGATCGTACCTTAGGTATTCTGATATGGTCCAATCTGGCCCCTCCCTTTGGAAGAGAGTTGGACACCCCTGCCTTACAGACATTTAGTTGGTTGGTTCTTGGGTTCTAGGCTATTATATTAGCATGAGGTAATGTCTACTAAGATGAATACAAAACACTACTGTAAGGACTTATTCACACTATGCTTTGTTCCCTCCCAACTCCCCTGCTGGCCTGTGCTCACACTGCAATTAAACGTTCTGGGCCTGAGAATTCCGTCAACAGAAAACTAGTGAGACTAGTGAGGCTGTATCTTGGGGCTTTTTTGAAGTTATTTTGGGTGCGCTGACACACAGCCTTATATGCCTTACAGATTAATTTATTATGATTATGCAATAGATTTATTGATTATGCAACACATAATTGGCTACTCACGCTGCATGTATGAGAATGTTTTTACAGAGGCAGCTGATGGAGTGTTCCAGTTAGTGATCAAACTACATGCATACTGTGAGTCCAATTCTTCAAGCAGGCCTGAGCACGGTACACTGAACAGTATGGAGCAATCACACTAGTCAAAGAAACCACCCTTTACGGGTAAATTGTGCTCGGGCACGGTACACATGTGCTAAATGCTGTAAATGAAAAAGAGTTCTACACACCCAAGCAGAGTTGGACTGGTTAAGCTGGTTAAGCATGACTACGGAGGTACAGCCATAGTCGAACACCAGTCTCCAGAAGTCAGTTGTGGTGTTGGGCAGCGGGTGAGGCGTAACGACAAAGGCAGCTGGCCGGAGGAAACTGTCCATCAGGGCTGCGTTGATGTAGTCACTTCCATCTACCTCTGTGGAGACAAGGAAGGCCAAAGCTCGGTCTGGAGGCAGCACGTCCATACTCCTGTTTTTGTCCCGGTTCCTGGGCAACAGTGACACGCTGCACTCCTCCACATCTAGGTGAGGTGTCACCGAGTTCAGAGTCTGACAGCGGAAAAACAAAGTTAGCAAAAACAGCACAGAAGGTCCATATTCACACTGACAAGGAGTGCAAATAAAAGAAATAACAATAAAAAACTCCTGACAAGGAGATCGTGAACAGGAGCAAGAAAGCCAGTTCCTCAAGTGCAAGATCTTTTGAATAGTCATGATTAGAGGATAATGTTGTAAGGTAATTTGGAAATCTGGCACCCCTAAGAATTTTAGAATTCTGAAGCAAATTTGATTTACACGGTTGGCCGTTTGATTGCCTGGCGACGCGAACATTGCAGTCATTTTGTCTTGTTCGGATCAAAGTGCTTCAGATTCACACTTTTACCAACGCGCTCAATCAGCTAGCTCTTCTGATTTATCAAGTCTGCTGCTTCAGTTTCACAGTGGCTTAGGCACCTGACATGCACCGCAACTCTGAGCATTTACACTTGCTCTTGTCATATGTCTTCTCGTGCGTCTGGATTGGACCTGATAAGAATATAACCACATCGTTTATAAATCCAGTGCTGGAACTGATGGCTGCTGCACCAGAGGTCATTCATTTACATCATCTCTCTAATTTCCATAAGCTAAGAAGAATTCCTAGCTTTGGGAGATAATGGCTGTTATAAGTGATTGCTACTGTGTTGTTTCAATAAGCAAGTCGCTAATAAAAACATTTCTTTTCACAGATATGCATGTCCTTTATGACTGTTGGCCTGACATGTAGTACAGGTATGTGTCGTTTAACAACCAGCCGATCAACGTCCGTTTGCTGTAACTGGGACGATTGTAATTCTTAGAACAACGTGAATAGGGACCTTTTTAGCTCCTACTTCAGAGTACAAGCTTTTCTTATCGCGTAGTCAGGTAAGTACAGTGGTGCATGAAAGTTTGTGAACCCTTCAGAATTTTCTATATTTCTGCATAAATATGACCTCAAACATCATCAGATTTTCTCACAAGTCCTAAAAGTAGATAAAAAGGACGCAGTTGAACAAATGAGACAAAAATATACATTTTTTATTGAGGAAAATGATCCAATATTACATATTAGTGAGTGGTAAAAAATTGTAACTAGCAGTTCATTTGAAGGTGAAATTAGAGTCAGGTGTTTTCAGTCAATGGGATGACAATCAGGTGTGAGTGGGCACCCTGTTTTATTTAAAGAACAGGAATCTATCAAAGTCTGCTCTTCACAACACATGTTTGTGGAAGTGTATCATGGCACGAATAAAGGAGATTTCTGGGGACCTCAAAAACAGTTGTTGATGTTCATCAGGCTGGAAAAGGTTATAAAACCATCTCTAAAGAGTTTGGACTCCACCAATCCACAGTCAGACAGATTGTGTACAAATGGAGGAAATTCAAGACCATTGTTACCCTCCCCAGGAGTGGTCGACCAACAAAGATCACTCCAAGAGCAAGGCGTGTCATAGGTAGCGAGGTCACAAAGGACCCCAGGGTAACTTCTAAGCAACTGAAGGCCTCTCTTACATTGGCTAATGTTAATGTTCATGAGTCCCACCATCAGAAGAACACTGAACAACAATGGTGTGCATGGCAAGGTTGCAAGGAGAAAGCCACTGCTCTCCAGAAAGAACATTGCTGCTTGTCTGCAGTTTGCTAAAGATCACGGGACAAGCCAGAAGGCTATTGGAAGAATGTTTTTGTGGACGGGATGAGACCAAAATAGAACTTTTTGGTTTAAAAGAAAAGCGTTATGTTTGGAGAAAAGAAAACACTGCATTCCAGCATAAGAACCTGTGAAACATGGTGGTGGTAGTATCATGGTTTGGGCCTGTTTGCTGCATCTGGGCCAGGACGGCTTGCCATCATTGATGGAACAATGAATTCTGAATGATATCAAAGAATTATAAAGGAAAATGTCAGGACATCTGTCCATGAACTGAATCTCAAGAGAAGGTGGGTCATGCAAGCAAGACAACGACCCTAAGCACACAAGTCGTTCTACCAAAGAATGGTTAAAGAAGAATAAAGTTCATGTTTTTTGGAATGGCCAAGTCAAAGTCCTGACCTTAATCCAATGGAAATGCTGTGGAAGGACCTGAAGCGTGCAGCTAATGTGAGGGAAACCCACCAACATCCCAGAGTTGAAGCTGTTCTGTATGGAGGAATGGGCTAAAATTGGGGGGGTCCACACCAGATACTGAAAGCAAAAGTTCACATACTTTTGCTACTCACTAATATGTAATATTGGATCATTTTCCATTTATATATGTATATGTTGTGCCTCAGGATGCTCTAGCAGCACAATATCCTGACAAGGACAGGGAGAAATTTGAAAGGATGGAATATCTCAGTCCTCAAGAGTGTCTATCTGAGAATGCAAGCAAATACAAACTAATACAAACAACAGGGGCAATTATCATTTATTTAGGCTGCATGGTAATTATATAACCATCAGAAAAAAATGTTAGGGTCTAAGACAGTAATGGCCACGTTGTCAGCTGGCATGAACTGCACCCCTTTGTCTCCCTCTACTGTTCAAAGGTGGCATAGACCAACCCCTGACAGTTTAGAGTGCCAATTCCCATTTGTTTCAATCTCATCATTTGCCTAAGCTCACTCAGAACTGTAAACGTTAGAAAGGCTATGTTTTTCTTAACCCCCGGGAATCATTTCTGACAAAAACAAAACCTCACCTGAAACTCTTCTCTGAGATGAGACGTGTTGCTCTGAGTGTCAACCCTCAGCATGTCTTTATAGGTGACAGCAAACTCGCTGACTGGGATGGCAGTGTCACCGCACAGGCATGCCTCCAGGATGGCGTCGTGAATGAACACATACTGTTCCTGCAAGACAGAGTACAGAGTTGATAAGACGTAAATAACACTCAAGATTCGAAGGCGCTATTACACAATAAAATCTCAAAAATTAAACTAAGGTAAACAACATGCCCTTGCAGTGTGGCTAATGTCATCAAATCCAGACGCCTACATAGAAAGTAAACAACACTGCCCTTGAGTTGCATAATTCCTGCCAGAATGCTGATTACCGATCGTAAGAACGAGGTTTATTTAAAAATGACATTTTTTATTTAACACTGAGCTTCACACAAACCAAAGACTTTAGCAGAAAAATGATATACTTATCCTGAAAAGGGCCTGCCTTTGCAATCAAAACAACCTCAGGTCACAATATGGATTCCACAAGATGCTGGAAGCATTTACAGTGGAACCTCGGAATTCAAATGGATTCTTACTTGGACATCAAACAATCCGTTTCAGTTTTCTGCCCCCAAATTCGAACAATTCCGACTAACACCCTAAACAGAACACTCAGTGGTGTGTTCTTCCAACCACCAATCGGTAGCGATAATGCACCAATACAATATGGCAATCACCATGTACAGTGGTGCTTGAAAGTTTGTGAACCCTTTAGGATTTTCTATAATTCTGCATAAATATGACCTCAAACATCATCAGATTTTCACACAAGTCCTAAAAGTAGATAAAGAGAACCCAGTTAAACAAATGAGACAAAAATATTATACTTGGTCATTTATTTATTGAGAAAAAAATGATCCAATATTACATATTAGTGAGTGGCAAAAGTATGTGAACCTCTAGGATTAGGAGTTAATTTGAAGGTGAAATTAGAGTCAGGTGTTTTCAATCAGTGGGATGACAATCAGGTGTGAGGGGGCACCCTGTTTTATTTAAAGAACAGGGATTTATCAAAGTCTACCCTTCACAACATCTTTGTGGAAATGTATCATGGCACGAACAAAGGAGATTTCTGAGGACCTCAGAAAAAGAGCTGTTGATGCTCATCAGGCTGGAGATGGTTACAAAACCATCTCTAAAGAATTTGGACTCCACCAATCCACAGTCAGACAGATTGTGTACAAATGCAGGAAATTCAAGACCATTGTTACCCTGCCCAGGAGTGGTCAACCAACAAAGATCACTCCAAGAGCAAGGCATGTAATAGTTGGCAAGGTCACATAGGACACCAAGGTAACTTCTAAGCAACTGAAGGCCTCTCTCACATTGGCTAATGTTAATGTTCATGAGTCCACCATCAGAAGAACACTGAACAACAATGGTGTGCATGGCAGTGTTGCAAGGAGAAAGCCACTGCTCTCCAAAAAGAACAATAAAAATCATGTGGACGAGCCAGAAGGCTATTGGAAGAATGTTTTGTGGACGGATGAGACCAAAATAGAACTTTTTGGTTTAAAAGAGAAAAAGCGTTATGTTTGGGAGAAAGGAAAACACTGCATTCCAGCAGAAGAACCTTATCCCATCTGTGAACCATGGTGGTGGTAGTATCATGGTTTGGACCTGTTTTGCTGCATCTGGGCTAGGGTGACTTGCCATCATTGATAGACAATGAATTCTGAATTATATCAGAGAATTCTAAAGAAAAATGTCAGGACATCTGTCCATGAACTGAATCTCAGGAGAAGGTGGGTCATGCAGCAAGACAACGACCCTAAGCACACAAGTCGTTCTACCAAAGAATGGTTAAAGAAGAATAAAGTTCATGTTTTGGAATGGCCAAGTCAAAGTCCTGAGCTTAATCCAATGTAAATGCTGTGGAAGGACCTGAAGCGAGCAGCTAATGTGAGGAAACCCACCAACATCCCAGAGCTGAAGCTGTTCTGTATGGAGGAATGGGCTAAAATTTCTCCAAGCCGGTGTGCAGGACTGATCAACAGTTACAGGAAACGTTTAGCTGCAGTTATTGCTGCACAGTGGGGTCACACTAGATACTGAAAGTAAAGGGTCACATACTTTTGCCACTCACTAAGATGTAATATTAGATCATTTTCCTCAATAAATAAATGACCAAGTATAATATTTTTGCCTCATTTGTTTAACTGGGTTCTCTTTATCTACTTTTAGGACTTGTGTGAAAATCTGATAATGTTTTAGGTCATATTTGAAAGCACGTCACCTCACAGCTCCAGAAACCCACATTCAAGTCCTGTGACCTCATTTGATAGTAAGCGGTTATTGAAACGGAATGAATCAATGTTTGGATCAATCAACAAGCCAGACTGACACATGTATGCATTTGTAAGTTTGCCCCACCTCAGTTTGAATCATGTTGATGCGCCGTGAGCACAGAGTCTTGACGCAGTTGTAGATGTCCACCACTCCCTCACACTCTGCCATGTCCAGCATCACGTCCAGAACGATATAGCAACCTGTCCGTCCGGCGCCCATGCTGCGCACACAAGCATCGATATATAGAACACCCTGTCTGAAGAAGCCAACTATCATTATCTACTAACAGCAAGCTAATGTGGCTGGACTTTATGATGTTACTTACAGATGTTCTGCTGCACACCTGAAAGGCTACTCGGGAATTTCCTGAGATTACATCTTACAGTATATGACAGATTCCTGATATGTATCTCGTGAAAGGTTGTCACACAATAAGGGAGCTAACAAAAGCAACAGACAACAAAATATACCGTACAGAAAATACTTCAGAAACCTGAAAGACTGCAAACAAGAAAATGTCCTGCTGATTCAAAAATCATTAGCGTTGTGATGACTAAGCAGATAATGTGCTAGCTTATTGACAAGAGGGGCATGAGTTCAGCTCCCAGCACAGCCGAGCTGCCACTGTTCAGCCCTTGAGCAAGACCTTTAACCTCAAACTGGCTTGGGTTGTAGATAATTAACAAGACAGTATCAGTAGTAAGTCACTCTGGAGAAGTGTATCTGCTAAATGCTGTGACTGTAAATAATTCTATATTTCCTTTAGCCTTCAATCTCAGGATTCAATCACCTGATTGCCTTTTTCTTTCACAGACATACACGATCAAACCTTTTACCAGCAGCACCTCATATCAAGAAACTGAGCTCATAAATCCCAAGTGCTTCCTGTTAACATTGCATGTACCAACCCACATGACCGGGCTTCCTTCTAAGACTGAGCACCTCTGCCACCCTCCGCTGGCACTGACAAAAAATACTTATTCTTATTTCTCCACTATGATATGCCAACCAATGTTAATGGGAGAAGGATCGTGCCTAGGAGACAACTGTAACAGTGCTACGTTAATCTGGACTGTCTTTCACACTTGGCTTTTCAAGGTGGCTCAACTACACTTTCTTGTAATCCCAGTCCTAGATTGGGTTCAAACTCTGAAATTCCTGAAGAAAGAGTTGAATATTCAAAAACTGCATCAACCAGAACCCCCAGTGGTATGTTTATATTTTTGTGTCTGTGTGTGGACCTGCAGTGGACGACTACAGGCCCGGCATCAGGAGGCGTAGACGATTTAACACGGCGCAAGAAGGCCAGCAGTCCCGTGGCATGGTATGGCACTCCGTGTTCTGGCCACGATGTGAAATGGAACTGGCACACCTCATGTTTGGCTGGATATCCTCTCTGGAAAAGTAAAAATGAATAAGAATCCATGAGCGGGAAAGGATTTACCGAGCTTTTATTATGTATTTCCTATAACTTGATTTTAGTATTGATACTAAAGGCCAGGTCGATGTGGAGGAGTGTTTGCAGACCAAAGCAGTGTCCAAACTGATGCAACATCGTCAAGAAAAATGTAACAATTGTGTTCTTTCAATAAAGTTTTCAACAAGAGAATTTGCTAATGCAATAAAATAATTCCATTTGCAGCCATGGAGGGGTTGTGGAACGGGAGCCAATCATATTGCAACCAATATTATATACTTTTAAGATTGGCGGTCCAGTAATACAAGCTAAAAATGGATAACATTATCCCACCCAAAGTGTTGGGTCTCTGCAAGATCTGTCTTCGTATTCTTGTTTTTCATTTATTCTAAATACATTAAAAAACTGAACTGTCATGGTTTGCAGTTAAGGTGCTGGATTGTCCAGCACCGGAAGGTCCAGGATTCAAATCTAACCTCTGCAAAACTGCCACTGTTGGGTCCCTGAACCCACACTTGCTTGTCAGAGGCGGATTTGAACCCTGAACCTTCTGGTCCACAAGAAACGCTTCACCTGTTCAACTGCTCGTTAACACAAATATCCAATCAGCCAACCACTTGGCAGGAACTCAGTGCATTTAGGTGTGTAGACATGGTCAAAATGAGCTCCTGAAGTTCAAACCGGGCATCAGAATGGGGAAGTATGGGACTGTGGTAGCCTAGCGGTTAAGGAACTGGACTATGGACCAAAAGGTCCAGGGTTCAAATCCCACCTCTGCCAAGCTGCCACTGTTGGGTCCTTGAGCAAGGCCCTTAACCCACAATTGCTTGGATTGTAAGGTTGTATCAATTGTAAGTCGCTCTAGATAAGGGCGTCTGCTAAATAAAATGAAAGAAAGGTGATAAGTGACTTTGAACATGGCATGGTTGTCAGTGCTGGTCTGAGTATTTCAGAACCTGCTGATCTACTGGGATTTTCACACACAGCCTTCTCTACGGTTTACAAAGAATGGTCCGAAAAAGAAAAAATATCCAGTAAGGCATGATTAAAAATGCCTTGTTGATGCCAGAGGACAGAGAGGAATGGCCAGATGAGTTTGAGCTGACAGAAAAGCAACAGCAACTCAAATAACCACTCGTTAAAACCGACGTATGCAGAACAGCATCTCTGAATGCACATCATCATCTTCTGATGGCTACTTCCATAAAGATAACGTCATAAAGCTCCATGTTCACTGTAGTCAAATGGCCTCCACAGGGACCACATCTCAATCCAAATGGAGCACCATTTGCAGCAACTACGTGATGCTGTCACATCAATATGGACCAAAATCTCAGAGGAATATTTCCAACATCTTGTTGAATCTACGCCACAAAGAATTAAGCCAGTTCTGAACTCAAAAGGGGGTTCCAACCCAGTACTAGGAAGGTGTACCTAATGAAGTGACAGTATATATAAATACGTTAGATGAACTACTAACCCTTTCCATGGCGAACGTCCGGACTGTGTATTCAGCCAGGGTTTCAGTCTTCAGGAGAGTAATCTTAATGTCTCCATAGAGCTCGCTGTCATCGGGCCAGTACTTGCAGCATTTCATCTACAAGAGATGCAAACACATACATGTAAAGCAGCACGTACACACACACGCACACACACACACACACACACAGAAAGGCAGAGAGAGCAAACATCCAATTAACTGCACCTTCTGAGAAATAAGCAAACACCACATGTATCTCCTAAACACGCGCCACAAATCAACCTTGACATGTTTGGATATCAGAAATTGCAATTGACAAAAAAAAAAAAACAGTGCACACTAGACACCATAATTAAGGACCTGATTACTTGAGCAAATGTTCTCGGCACAATCTCCATCGCAGCACTACATCACAGCAATATTTCAGTTGTCAATTAAAGAATCCTAAATGAAAGTACGCTGTGCCAAATTGCAGCGAAGTTCTCCGCGCTGTGGAAGTCGGAAAAATGAAGCGCTTGGGCGCGGCTCAGCTCGGGGGTGGGGTGGGGTGGGGTGAGGGGACGCATCGTCTTTGTCAACTGGCTTGACAGTTAGCGTGAGTGATGGGGATAGTCGCGAGAAGGATGATAGGTGGAGCCACGTCGGAAATAGATGGCCCTCGTTAAACGCTGGGAAAAGACAAGCAGGCAGAAATAAAACTATTGGTATGCCATGCTCACCCTTCCCACTTCCACCAGCTTAGTGATCATCACAATGCTGTAGCAGTTCTCCTGCCACACCATCCTCCAAAAATCATAGATCATGTCCTGCTTGGGCCCTGCAGACAGCCAGAAAGAGGATTAGAGGCGAGAAAATTGGGTTGCAGGAGAAGAGACGGCAGGGGCAGGCAGTGAAAGAGAGAAAGAGCAGGGCGAAGAGGAAAAAAGGATTAGACATATATTAAAGTAATGCTGACACGACTGAAGATGGAGGCAGAAAGGGATAGAAGTTGTGAATGGAACAGTGCGTTGGGAAAAAAGAGAGCAAATTCAAACAGTATTACTGAAGTTCCAAACGCTCAAACCTTATTTCACGATATCATTTATCTTACCTGTAGATCTGAAATGTATCTGACGACCAGGGGTGTTTCATGTCCTGTACATATTCAGCCTTGAAGAGCAAAGTGTATGTGCCTGTCCTATTGTAAGTAGTACTTTGTCACATTGTAGGATTTTTAAAGAATTCAATAGTAAATCTTGGTGGAAAATAAGTATTTGGTCACTCACAAACAAGCAAGATTTCTTTCTCTCACAGACCTGTAACAACTTCTTTAAAAAGCTCTTCTGTCCTGCACGCGTTACCTGTATTAATGGCACCTGTTTGACCTCGTTATCTGTATAAAAGACACCTGTCCACAGCCTCAAATAGTCAGACTCCAAACTCAACCATGGCCAAGACCAAAGAGCTGTCGAAAGACACCAGGAAGAAAAGGCTGGGAAGAGTGAATCTACAATAGCAAGCAGGGTGGTGTGGCTGGGTCTTCCAGCATGACAATGATCCCAAACACACCACTCGAGCAACGAAGGAGTGGCTCCATAAAAAGCATTTCAAGGTCCTGGAGTGGCCTAGCCAGTCTCCAGACCTCAACCCCATAGAGAATTTGTGGAGGGAGTTGAAAGTCCGTGTTGCCCAGCGACAGCCCCAAAACATCACTGCTCTAGAGGAGATCTGCATGGAGGAATGGGCCAAAATACCAGCTACAGTGTGTGCCAACCTGGTGAGGACTTACAGGAAACGTTTGACCTCTGTCATTGCCAACAAAGGTTATGTTACAAAGTATTGAGTTGAACTTTTGTGACTGACCAAATACTTATTTTCCACCATAATTTACAATTAAATTATTTTAAAATCCTACAATGTGATTTCCTGGATTTTTAAGCTGAAAATTACAGACTTCTCTCATCTTTTTAAGTAAGAGAACTTGCACAATCAGTGGCTGACTAAATACTTTTTTTGCCCCACTGTAACTATACAAACTGGTTCACCTTCACTCATTGAGGTTTTATCTGGCTATCTTCCATGTTTTTCATGATATTTTTTTACCCACCATGAGTATTTGTTGCCAGAAAGCTTTTTGAGGCTCATCTGACCACAGAACATTTCCAGTCAAAGTCCTAGCAGCATTACGCAAATTTCAGGTGCTCATGTTTCATCTGGCTGATGCACTTCCACATTAGTTTGAATTTTTCTTCTGAAAATACCCTCATATTGACGTTACAGTAGCATAAAAAGACTATGTGACTATGGTAATGTCGGGTCAACATACATTTCGACAGTGGTGGCCTAGTGGTTAAGGTACTGGACTATGGACGAGAAGGTCCAGGGTTCAAATTTCACTGGCAAGTTGCCACTGTTGGGTTCTTGAGCAAGGTCCTTAACTCATAATTGCTTGGATTGTAAGTCGCTCTGGTTAAAAGCCTCTGCTAAATGCTGTAAATGTAAAAATTTCAGTCAACATCCAGTTTCACAGAACGTAACACGTTTGTAAAACTGTGCACACCTGTAGTTTTCAGTGTCCTTGATTCCATAGCTTTGCCTTTTTGCACTGAAAGAGCCGCCACACATGCCGCTCACGTTGCAGTGTTTGTGTTTATCCATAAAAAGGGCAACTTTATTTCTCATATCTTTTGTCTTTCTCAGTTCTTTTGTGAAACCGATGCACATAACTTACAAAATAGAGCTCCAGGCTAGTTAGAAGGTCTGCATAAATTCTCAAAATCTTTTCACTTCACCCTTCCTCTATCTTCTGTCTTTTCTTAGTATCTCTTTGAGTTTCTGTACAGCACCTGTTCTTTTTACCCGTGTCGGCTCTGATTTTGGAAGAGGTGACAGTGGAGGCAGCCTGAGGCCAAACGCTCACAGCTCCTCACAAGTACATGACAAAGGAAAGGGTTATAAATCTTAAGCAAGTTCCCTTAGGCTCATCTGCATGTGCGTGCGCTAGCAAGTGTTTATGTATGCAGGACTGTGAGACGTTATGTTTTCTGCTTCATATTCTAACAATGAAGCATCTCCACCATGAAATGATTATTAGATGTTTGTAGCTATATTATTCGCATTAATTGAAGCAAGTGCGAGTTGTCAGGTAGATGGTCATACCGTGGCAAAAATCATTCATAAAAATGCGTCACAGTGGCTCGGTGAGTACTACCATCGCCTCACAGCAAGATGGTCCTGGGTTCGATCCCAGGAAGGTATCTGCATGTTCTCCCCACGTCCAGGTTGGTTTACTCCGGGTACTCCGGTTTCCTCCCACAGTCCATATATGCATATATGCATTAGGTTAATTGATTACACTACATTGACCCCAATCTGAATATATACATATATGACTAGTTTCAATATAACCTTGCGTTGTAACCTTGTGTCTGTCGTTGAAGCTGAAGAGTGACATTAAATAAACAGACAAACAAGCAAACAATACTTCGTTGACTTTGGTCAGACATTACAAAGTGGTAATCTTGTATACAGTTTCTTAAAAAAGTGCTTCAAGAATACAAAAAGCTTTTCGCTTGAAGCCCAAAACCACATATAGTAGCCTCCACAATTACTGGAACCAGTAGTAAAGATGAGTAAAAAGAATTAAACGAAATTGATCTTTTGGTGAATTTTTTTTTTTTCACATTTACAGTGGGGCAAAAAAGTATTTAGTCAGCCATTGATTGTGCAAGTTCTCCTACTTACAAAAATGAGAGAGGTCTGTAATTTTCATCATAGGTACCCTTCAACTATGAGAGACAAAATGAGAAAAAAATCCAGGAAATCACACTGTAGGATTTTTAAATAATTTCATTGTAAATTATGGTGGAAAATAAGTATTTGGTCAATAAATTTGGTTCAACTCAATACTTTGTAACATTTTGTTGACAGAGGTCAAACGTTTCCTGTAAGTCTCTACCATGTTTGCACAAACTGTAGCTGGTATTTTGGCCCATTCCTCCATGCAGATCCCCTCTAGAGCAGTGATGTTTTGGGGCAACACGGACTTTCAGGAGGAATGGGCCAAAATACCAGCTACAGTGTGTGCCAACATGGTGGAGACTTACAGGAAACGTTTGACCTCTGTCATTGCCAACAAAGATTATGTTACAAACTATTAAGTTGAACTTTTGTTATTGACCAAATACTTATTTTCCACCATAATTTACAATTAAATTATGTAAAAATCCTACAATGTGATTTCCTGGATTTTTATGATGAATTTTACAGACCTCTCTCATCTTTCTAATTAGGAGAACTTACACAATCAGTGGCTGACTAAATACTTTTTTGCCCCACTGTAACTGAAGCAAATTAAGTCTGAAGAAAAAAACAACAACAAACTATTGGCAACCCTTAAATGATTAGAAAGTCAAGTCAGCTTTATTTATATAGCACTATTTACAATGGAGCATTGTCTCCAAGCAACTTCACAACTCTAGATTATCTTCTAATATCTACAATCAATCCCAAATTGAGCAAGCCTAGGGCAAAACATGAGCATTTTCCTTTTACATTTTACATGTACTTCCTCAAATAGTGTCTACAAACTTTTAAGAAGTAATCCATGGCTTCCTGTTTCAATGGGGTATATACAGTATGAGGTAATGCAGACATCGTTTTTCAATATGTCAAAGACAAGAAAACACAATTCAAACAAGAGAAAAAGGTAACAATTGAAAAGTTCCAATCAACTGGACCAAAATAGCAGGGTCACCAAGTCTCCAAAACTACCATCAGATGCCACATCCATTTCAACAGGCTATTTCAAAGGCCTGCCAGGGAAAGCCTTTCCTGTCATCTAACCACAAACATAAGCACCTGAAGTTTGCTTAAAGCTACTAGGACTGCAAATGTGTTCTGTGGTCAGACGAACCAAAAAGGTTTCTGGCAACAAATACTCAGGTGGGTTTGCCTTAAATGTTGATAGACAGTATTATGAACAACACAGCAGATCAGCCACATAAAACAGATACTCAACGAGTGAATGTGAACCAGCTTATATAATTACAGGCTAGATCTCATATACAGGTATTGGGGATAAACAAAGCAGTACCACTTACAATAGAACAGGCACAAACACTTATGAACACCATTTAACGCTTGTTACAAATAAGTAGCGGAAAGTGTTCACAAAAAGGTGTCTAAACACATCAATGAAGTTAGAACACACTCTTTCAAACCCTTGCCAGGGAAAGCCTTTCCTGCCATCTAACGTTTGCTTAATGCTACTAGGACTTTGACTCTAACTGCCTTCTATGGTCAGATGAACCAAAAAAAGATTCTGGCAACAAATACCTAAAGTGGGTAAAGTGGCCTACACTGAAAAGGACCTGATGCCCATTATTATGAATGGTGGATGCTTTTTGATGTTCCTAAAAAAAAGGCCCTGGACCTTAGTACACAAATACAGAACTTGGAAGTGAATTACACTACTATCTGAGAATATTCCAAAAGCACTCACCTTGAGTGGCAATGAAATGGTTGGAATGTTGATATCCCTGAGAGAAGCAGAGAGATTATGACAGATAAAATGATTAGTTCTTTACAAATCCATTATATTCACTCATCTCATAACTAAGTACAGTAATACAAACACCACAAATTCAAATATTTTGGCATCACAGCTTTAAATTTTACTGTTTGTACCGTGTGAATGAAAAGCTGGTGTCAAAATAAAAGTAACCCACAGCTTATGATTAGGGTTGAGGGTTTGGTCAGTGATCATGGTTTTATCTGAGGTTGCATGGGCATGAAAGGCATGAAAACCAAAATGCTTCTTGCTCAGTAGAATATGCCTTAATATTGCTAGAGCTGTCTGATCTACATAGGTAGGGATGTAGTAATAGAAGTAGTGTAGCTTAAATATTTAGCCATCAGAGGTCTTCAGTGCAAATTAGGTGGTATACTTCAAATGAAAAGATGATTTGAAAGTAAAAGGTATCACTCGAGGCAGAAAGGTGTTGGTTTGGGATGGAACAATGCAGTGCATACGACTTCCAGTCAGACGTTCTATACACCATGTCGTAATCTTCTACTGTTTGCATGTTTGTCACACTTAAGTGTTTCGGAACATCAAACCAATTTAAATATTAGTCAAAGACAACACAACACAAAATACAGTTCTAAAATGAAGGTGTTTATTATTAAGAGAGAGAAAAATTCAAACCTACATGGCCCTGTGTGAAAAAGTGATTGCCACTCCCTTGTTAAAACATAACTATGGTTCATCACACCTGAGTTCACTGCCTCTAGCCACACCCAGGCCTGATTATTTCCTCACCTGTTCTCAATCAGGACATCACTTAAATAGGACCTGCTTGACAAAGTGAAGTACACCACAAGATCCTTAAAAGCTACACATCATGGCGAGATCCAAAGAACTTCAGGAACAATTGAGAAAGAAAGTAATTGCGATGTATCAGTCTGGAAAGGGTTATAAAGCCATTTCTAAAGCTTTGGGACTCCAGTGAACCACAGTGAGAGCCATTATCCACAAATAGCAAAGACATGGAACAGTGGTGAACCTTCCCAGGAGTGGCCGGCCAACCAAAATTATCCAAAGAGCGCATCGACGACTCATCCAAAAGGTCACAAAAGACCCCACAACAACATCCAAAGAACTGCAGACCTCACTTGGCTCAGATAAGGTCAGTGTTCATGCCTCCACCATAAGAAAGACACTGGGCAAAAATGGCCTGCATGGCAGAGTTCCAAAACAAAAACCACTGCTGAGCAGAAAAAACATTAAACCTTTTCTCAATTTTTCCAGAACACATCTTTTGGGAAAACATTGGGAAAACATTCCGTGGAATGACGAGACAAAAGTTGAACCCTTTGGAAGGTGCGTGTCCCATTACATCTGGTGTAAAAGTAACAGCATTTCAGAAAAAGAACATTATAGCAACAGTAAAATATGGGGGTGGTAGTGTGATGGTCTGGGGCTGTTTTGCTGCTTCAGGACCTGGAAGACTTGCTGTGATAAATGGAACTATAAATTCTGCTGTCTACCAAACAATCCTGAAGGAGAATGTCCGGCCATCTGTTCGTTACCTCAAGCTGAAACGAACTTGGGTTCTGCAACAGGACAATGATCCAAAACAGAGCAGCAAGTCCACCTCTGAATGGCTGAAGAAAAACAAAATGAAGACTTTGGAGTGGCCTAGTCAAAGTCCTGACCTGAATCCTATGGAGATGCTGTGGCATGACCTTAAAAAGGCCGTTCATGCTTGAAAACCCTCCAGTGTGGCTGAATTACAACAATTCTGCAAAGATGAGTGGCCAAAATTCCTCCACAACGCTGTAGAAGACTCATTGCAAGTTATCGCAAACGCTTGGTAGCAGTTGTTGCTGCTAAGGGTGGCCAAACCAGTTTTTAGGTTTAGGGGCAATCACCTTTTCACACAGAGCAATGTAGGTTTTTTCTCCCTTAATAATAAACATCTTCATTTAAAAACTGTATTTTGTGTTTACTTGTGTTGTCTTTGACTAATATTTAAATTGGTTTGATGTTCTGAAACACTTACGTGTGACAAACACGCAAAAAATAGGAAACCAGGAAGGAGAAAACACTTTTACACACCACTGTAAATACAATTACAGATAGCTGAATGTGTGTCCATGTTGCCAGTACAATATTATAATCACATTACCTACAGAAATGTTCAAAAGTCTTAACCCACCATGGTACAATGGCCATATATGACATATTGGCGACGATTAGGCCCAAAAATTTCAAACTTCGATTCGTCACTCAATAATATTAATTTCCACTGATCTTCATTCCAATCTCTCTGAGCTTTGGAATATCTTAGCCTTTTCACCCTGTACCTCTTCCTTTTCTTGGCTGCTACCCTTCCAAAAAGACTATTCCTGATCAAGCTGCTTCAAACTGTAGAATGGTTAACTTGACATCCCGATGAAGCTGACAGATGCTGCCATTACTCAATGTCAAACAAAAAGGAGGTCAAACTAAATACCTGCCACTGTAGCCTACAGAAGCTGTTTTTTTACTGCATAAACATTTCTTGTATTTTCTGGTTGCATTCTCATAAAGAGACTGACAAATCATTATGATTTATATAAGTCATTATGAAGTCATTATACTGATAAGTCATTATACCATTGTTAATACAATAAAATGTACTGCCTGGCCAAAAAACAAAAGGTCACCACCTGGATTTAGCTAAGCAAACAGTTTTAAAAAAGAGCCTCCCATCGGATAATTACTGCTTTAGTGATTGTTTCAGCTGGCAACAAGTTATTTAACCCTAACTGATGCAGTGAGTAGATTCTGATTTGTTAAACAACCATGTTGAAAGACACATCCTGTGGTCGTGGAAAAGATGTTCATCTGTTTCAGAAGAGTCAAAGAGTGGTTCAGGGAGCATGAGGCATCATTTCCACACATGGATTACATGTATGCAACTCTGAACAGAAATAAATGTTGTGACATTGCAGAACCAGTTCTGTCCAGGGTTGCATTCGTTTTCCCCCAAGATCTTGGAGATGGGAGATTTGTTCCACTGCGCAAATTCTTCTCCAGCACATCCCAAAGATTCTCAATGGGTCTCAGGTCTGGACTCTGTGGTGGCCAATCCATGTGTGAAAATGATGTCTCATGCTCCCTGAACCAATCTTTCACAATCTGACCCTTCTGAAACAGATGAACATCTTGTCCATGACCACAGGATGTGTCTTTTGACATGGTTGTTTAACAAATGAGAAGCTACTCACTGGATCAGTTAGGGTTAAAGAACTTGGTGCCAGCTGAAACAATCACCAATGCAGTAATCATCCGATGGGATGCTCTTTTTCTTAACTATTTAACTATTTGCTTAGTTAAATCCAGGTGGTGACCTTTTTTTGGCCGGGCAGTGTATCTAATCTAATGGTGGCCCAAGACTTCTGCCCAGTACTGTATAAAATAACTGCAAACGTTGATATAAGGTTTATTTAACAGACTGCAAAAATTTAAAGAGTAAACACACTTAGTGGTGGACAGAATGCTATTTTTTTGCTTTAAACAAAAAGACATATTAGCTGTTTGCTCAGTGTGAAGAGAGTGGCATAAAGCACACCCTGACACCCTGCCAGATAAAAGTAGGAACTGTTTCCAAAAAATAATAGAACTAGGGCTCATACTCGCTGATATATTCACCACCTGGACTTTTTCTGGAACGAGGTACATTGAGATAACAGATATCAGCTGAACTGTATGAACCCATTAAATAATTTGCAGTAATGCGTATTTGAAATCCTGTCATCTCCTTGGCTCACAGCCCCATCAGATCCCTTCTGTGCTCAAAGTGGGGACATTGATCTAGTTTTTTTTCTCTTTTTTTCATACTGGATACATTTGCATGCAAAGATTTTTATCACTTTGAACGACATCCTTCATTGCTGATACCACTTAATCTTAATATGCACACTAAACTCAAAACGCAATAGAAATATCCATTTCCATGCATATTAAATGTATTCTGATCCATAATTATGCATGTGTATGGAATGCTAGTTAGTGTAAAGGTTATCACAACAAGAAGCATGCAAGCACTATTATTATTATTATCTAAAGAGGAGCTAATGATTGTTCGGCTTGTTTTGAGATCGTGGCTGAAAACATCATCAGATTTTCACAAAAGTTCCAAAAATAGACCAAGAGAACCAGATTAAACATATATGAGAAAATATTATACAGTCATTTATTTATTGATGAAAATGTTCCAATATTACATATTTGAGTAGTAAAAGTATGTAAACCTTTGCTTTCAATACATGTTGTGACCCCTTGTGCAGTAATAAATGAAACTAAACACTACTCTAACAGTACTACACATTGACTTGGAAGAATTTTGCCCATTCCTCCATATATAACAGCTTCAACCTTGGGATGTTGGTGGGTTTCTGCCTATTAACTTCCACAACATTTCAACTGGATTAAGATGTGGACTTTGACTTGACCATTCCAAACCATTAACTTTGGTCTTTAATCATTTTTTTGTAGATCAACCGGTGTGCTTGAGGTCATTGTCTTGCTGCATGACCCACCTTCTCTTGAGATTCAGCTCATGAACAGATGTCATGACATTTTCCTTTAGAATTCTCTGCTATAATTCAGAATTCATTGTTCCATCAATGATGGCAAGCCGTCCTGGCCCAGATGCAGCAAAACAGGCCCAAACCATGATACCACCACTACCATGTTTCACAGATGGGATAAGGTTCTTCTGCTGGAATGCAGTGTTTTCCTTTCTCCAAACATAATGTTTTCCTTTTAAACCAAAAAGTTCTATTTTGGTCTCATCCGTCCACAAAACATTCTTCCAATAGCCTTCTGTCTTGTCCACGTGATCTTTATTGTTCTTTTTGGAGAGCAGTGGCTTTCTCCTTGCAACACTGCCATGTACACCATTGTTGTTCAGTGTTCTTCTGATGGTGGACTCATGGACATTAACATTAGCCAATGTGAGATAGGCCTTCAGTTGCTTAGAAGTGTCCCTGGGGTCCTTTGTGACCTTGCCACCTGTTACACGCCTTGCTCTTGGAGTGATCTTTGTTGGTCGACCACTCCTGGGGAGGGTAACAATGGTATTTCTTTGGTATAAGTCCATGATACTACCACCACGTGTTTCACAAATGGGATGAGGTTTTCATGCTGGAATGGAGTGTTTTTCTTTTACAGACATAACACTTCTCATTTGAACCTAAAGCTCTATTTTGGTATCATCCATCCAGAAAATTTTCCTAAAGCTTTGTGGATTGTCCATCCAATGTTCCTTTTTTTTTTAAGAGTAAGCTTTTTCTCCATGCAGCCCTACCAGTGTTGTTTTGTTTCTTGATGGTCTACTCTTGAACATTAACTCTAGACAATGTATTTGCAAACATGGCATCTTTACCCACAAAGATTGCAGCCTGGCTTTGAACAGTTAATTTCACAATTTTTTTAAGCACTCTAGGGCTCTTGCATTGTGAATGTTCTTTTCAACTGTAAAATCTATCTAGGCTTAACTATAGTTAATCTACTTTTCTCTCTTCTCTCCTCTCCGTCTCATCCATCTCCCTTGGGTGTAATTGCTCTCCATTTTCGTTTCACTCTTCATCCCTCGTTTCATATTTAAAGCGCTCTGCAGAGTTTTGCGGAATCTTGACATTCACACAGATCTAAAGCAGTGGTGGCAATGATTTTGCAGCCAAATATATGTAGCAGAAACACTTGGAGACCCTTTTTTTGCTTAGAAGTTACCCTGTTTTGCAGACCATTTCACACCTTGCTCTCAGAGTGATCTGTGTTGGTCAGTTGAGTAATATTGGACTTCAAATTGATATTCAATCTGTCTGACTGTGGATTGGTGGAGTATAAAGAGTAAGGATCATTTTGGAACCTTGTCCAGTCTGCTGAGCATCAACAACTCTTTTTCTGAGGTGTTCATACAATGATACACTTCTGTGAACGTGTTTTGAAGACCAGACTTCGATAGATCCCTGTTCTTTAAACACAACAGGGCACCCAGTCACTTAATTCCCCTTCAGATTAACTGCTAATCCCAAAGGTTCACATAATATTGGCTCATATGTAATACAGCAATAAGTAAACAACAAAGTCTAATATTTGTGCCTCATTTGTTTAACTGGGTTCTGCTTCTACTTTTAACGCTTGTGTAAAAACCTGATGATCTTTTATGACACATTTATGCAAAAATACAGACATTTCTAAATGGTCACAAACTTAAGCACCACTGTATTAAACAGGACGAGAGAGTTAGAATTCACAGCTTGTGACATTCTTACACCTACAGTGCTTCCATGAGAACCCACTTTCGGATACTTGGTTAAATGCTAAAACAGATCGTTATTCTGATCTTTTTGTTTAATTAAACTATTACTATGAACCTGTTAATTCGATTACTTGGTTCATTCTTATACTTAACATCTAGGCTCCCCAAGGAGGATGGGTCTTTTGTTGAGTCTTGGTCCTCCCAATGTTTCTTCCTTATAATGTTTAGGGAGTTTTTCCTTGCCACTGTCGCCCTAGGCTTGCTCAATTTGTGATTGGCCTTATAATTTAGAAGATAATCTAAAATTGTAAAGCTGCTTTGATTGTAAATGAAGCTGACTTGACGTGATCATTATTATTATTACCCTCATACTGAATTAGCCAAAGTGGGGTTTGTGAAGAACCTGCAAGTGTAGAATGCATTCTCTCAGTCCGACTGGATACGTAATCAGATACAGAATACTCAAATACAGAATACTCAAATAAACCTGGCATAATATTGCTAAATTAGTGTAACACTGGCTTTATCTTGTATAATTTTCAGGCCAATTTTGCAGTCGCAGACAAAAATCGTCTGACAGTAATTTTCTTTATTCACTTGTTTACTGTTAGCGAATCTTTATCGTACAAGCAAACGTGGAGAAGAAATGATATTGGTAAGGTAAGGTATTGGACTATGGACCAGAAGGTCCAGGGTTCAAATCCCACCTCTGCCAAACTGCCACTGTTGGGTCCTTGAGCAAGGCCCTTAACCCACAATTGCTTTGATTGTAAGACTGTATCAATTGTAAGTCGCTCTGGATAAGGACGTCTGCTAAATGCTGTCAATGTAAATGTAATAACTGTATAGCATGATGGGCATTTAAATGACACAAGGTGCTCTTTTTCATTTCCTTCTTTCATCAGCTTAGTGGCTAATCTAATCAGGAACATTTTCATATACATATAATGACTGCTTGTTGTCTACGTCTGCAATAAATAGCTGCTTTACATGAGTCATGAGTGCTCCAGCGAACATGATCTTTCCAATAACGCAACATGTGCACAGCCAGTTCTGCTACCTTTCGCATTTAATTTGTTTGTCTATACGCGGAAATAAATGCTTCTTAAAAAATTTATCCGGCATACATTTCTGAAGGTGGCTGCTCATTCATCATAAATTCCAATTTTCACCATTTTAGCCAAAAAAAAGACATCTGTCGCAGATGACTTTTGTTTCTTGTGGACATTTCCCTCTCGCTTCAGTCCCTAGTCACTCACTCACACACACACACACACACGCACACACACACACGCACACACACACACGCACACACACACACCTTTATCCTCCACTTCAGTTCCCCCAGTCCATTTGAGCAGAACTCGGTTGATAGATGGAAGATGGCACCAATAAAGCAACACTGAGACCCTCATTCCCATGAGTCTGTGCTGTTGTCAGTAAAACACCCCCGGGTTTGACACCCACACAGAGAAGCACACACAGCAGCAGCTGACAGACCCACAGTGGTGTGCAGCTTATAAATGATAGAAATGAAATGATATGCACTTACACAAATCAGCATGCAAAATGACAATGATTTAACATGGGCCTGGTAATCTGTCTTTAATTCATCCTCTGGGCTAATTTGATAAATTTTTTCCTTCAATTTATGAATTGAGTTAAATTTACAAACCAAATACATGAACAATTCTGAAATGTTCAGTGTTCGCCATGATTAGGAATTGCGTTTGATATAACACACTGCGCCATATGGTTGTCGGTTTTGCATTGCATATACAACCCCTGGCAAAAACTATGGAATCACCAGTCTTGGATGAGCACTCATTCAGACATTTCATTCTGTAAAACAAACTCAGATCAAAAACATGATACAATAATAAGGTCATTCCAAAGTGCAACTTGTTGGCTTTCAGGAACACTCAAAGAAATGAAGACAAAACATTGTGGAAGTCACTTTTATTGACCAAGCACAGGAAAAAAAAAATATGGAATCACTCAATTCTGAGGAAAAAAGTATGGAATCATGAAAAACAGATAAACAAAAGACCATTCAAATACATCACTAGTATTTAGTGGCACCACCTTTGGCTTTTATAACGGCTTTCAGTCTCTGAGGCATGGACTTGATGAGTGACAAACAGTATTCTGCATCAATTTGGTGCCAACTCTCTTTGATAGCAGTTGCCAGATCAGCTTTGCAGGTCGGAGATTTCTTGTGGACCATTTTTTTCAATTTCCACCACAGGTTTTCAATTGGGTTGAGATCTGGACTATTTGCAGGCCATGACATCGACTGAATGTGTCTTTCTCCAAGGAATGCCTTCACTGTTTTTGCCCTATGGCACGATGCATATTGTCATCTTGAAAAATTATTTCATCACCTCCAAACATCTGTTCAGCTTATTGGATGAGAAAACTGTCCAAACTCAATGTAAACTTGTACATCGATAGAAGAATTAACCACAGTCATCTCCCCAGTGCCTTTGCCTGACATGCAGCCCCATATCATCAAGGACTGTGGAAATTTGGTTGTTTTCTTCAGGCAGGCCTCTTCATAAATCTCACTGGAACAGCACAAACAAAAGTTCCAGCATCATCACCTTGTCCAATGCAGATTCTTGACTCATCACTGAAGATAACTTTCATCCAGTCATCCACAGTCCATGATTGCCTCTCCTTAGCCCATTGCAGTCTTGTTCTTTTATGTTTAGGTGTCAGTGATGGTTTTTTCTTTTAGCTTTCCTGTATTGAAATCCCATTTCCTTTAGGCAATTTCTAACGGTTCGGTCACATACATTGGCTCCAGCTTCCTCCCATTTATGCTTCATCTGTGTAGTTGTACTTTTTCGGTTTTCAAGACAAATGGCCTTAAGTTGTTTGTTTCCATGCTGTTTGTATTTGGTCCATATCTTGGATACAGCTGACTGTGAACAGCCCACATCTTTTGCAACCATGCGTGAAGAGTTACCTTCTTCAAGAAGTTTTTCACAATCCTCTCTTTTGTTTCAAGAGACATTTCTCTTGTTGGAGCCATGGTTCTTGCCACTCCACTTCGTCCAGCAGCCCTCCAAGGTGTCATGACTGCAGGTGTTTTTAACTGCAGACTAACGAGCAGATCTACTCTGAGGCAGGTGTCCATTTAGGGAAAGGAAATTGACTGGGTGTGTCCTTATTTTCTACCTCCAATTTGAGTGATTCCATACTTTTTTCCTCAGGATTGAGTGATTCCATATTTTTTTCCCTGTGCTTGGTCAATAAAAGTAACATTCACTGACTTCCACAATGTTTTGTCTTCATTTCTTTGAGTGTTCCTGAAAGCCAACAAGTTGCACTTTGGAATGACCTTATTATTGTATCATGTTTTTGATCTGAGTTTGTTTTACAGAATGAAATGTCTGAATGAGTGCTCATCCAAGACTGGTGATTCCATAGTTTTTGCCAGGGGTTGTACAGTCACAGAGGGCATTTCGGTTTCAAAAAGGACAGAATTGTGTTGTAGTACCAGTCTTGAGACCATAAACAAGTGCCCTCGGGCTTGTCTCAGTCTCGACCTCTCTCGGGCTCGGGGTAAGGTGGACTCGGAAATTGCTGACGAGACCAGCCGAGTCCGATGTGTCTGTCTGAGGTAACATTACTGAACTTTTTTCTACTGTTATAGAATATCGACAATCCATTCAAACGGAATAAAATCAGTCCTTACTCTACATGCCTAAATAAAATCGGCACTCAGATTCTCTAACAGGGAAAAACAAGTTCCTGCTCTTCTCATTCAGTATCCAATCAATGAACACGCTTTATTTTGAATTGTCTGATGTTAAGACTTCAATAGTGCAATTTACTCTTGCTTTCCATTAACATGTAAAATCTGGAATTATTATTATTATTACTATGTTTTCATATTTAATAATAAAAATGGACAGAATGCATGTTGTTGCTAAATTCAGTTGACTTTATGTGGTGGCTTCTGATTAATTATTATTAAATTATTGTCTTAGTCAAAACTTTTGGAAGCAAATGATGGTGATGGTTCTGTTTTTCTCCTTCTCTCAAACTTCAGCAGACAAAGGACTTTCATGACTTCTTAATGTGTTTGCAACCATCAGCTTTGTTGTGCAGAGGTCTGGCTGAAACACAGAATCTAAAGTATAAAACTTAATCTGGTTTGTTTAACACTTTTTTGTTTACTACATGATTCTATGTGTTCCCTCATAGTTTTGATGTCTTCAATATTAATCTACAATGTAGAAAACATTAAAAATAAGGAAAAACACTGCGTGAGAAGTTCATGCACTTTCTTGTCCGGTTGAACCTTTAGAGCCGGTGCCCAGCTGATGGCATAGGGGACAAGGCAGGAACAACCCTAGACAAGGCGCCAATCCATCGTAGAGCACATACATACACACTCATACACTAGAGGCACTTTAGAGACACCAATTAACCTAACATGCATGTCTTTGGACTGTGGGAGGAAACTGGAGTACCCGGAGTAAACCAATGCGGACACAGCAGACTGCATATAGAAAGGACCCAGACTGCTCCACCTGGGATCGAACCCAGAACCTTCTCGCTGTGAAGCGACAGCGCTACCCACCAAGCCAATGTAATGTTATAGTAATATAATGATGGTACCAAAGCTATGATGAACTATATATAATTATACTGTATTACCTCATGCATAATGAATGTAATGTGAATTACAAACTCTTTTTTTCTTGTATGATGACAAACATCTTAATCTGGTCTCGGTCTTGACTCGGAGTGTCCCGGTCTTGGTCTTGACATGAACTTGGCTCTAGTGGTCTTGACTACTAGCCAGATTTTTTAAAACTGAGCCTTATCTGTAAATGTATTGAAATGCTGGATGGCCTGCATGACCAATCAACAAGCCCAGAGGAAAAAAAATGAATGCAATGGCACTAGGAAAAAAGCAAGCTCTCTGAGGAATATATTACAGAACTGTCCAACCACCCACTGTGCTGGTACAGAACCCACATATGAGGACACCCCTAATGTGCTGCCTTTGGCACTCTTTTTCCAATCTTCCACACAGAAATTGAATGTATTGAGCTGTATACCCATATTAGCCACTCTTTTTTTCCTTCGTTCTTCTAATAGAGATTTCTGGCTATGACCGTGGATTCTTTCTTTTGGCCATATTGGTGTGTGGTTTGAACAGAGTTTAGGGGGCTCGTGAGCAAACAACAACAGAAGACTCCACATGTAAAGCAGGAATGGCAGTTCCAGCATGAAGCATGTAGGGGTGACGCATGAGAGAAAGCAAGCATACTTACTTCCCTGTTTATCCGAATCTAAAAATCCCAAATTAAAAGAGAAGAAAAAGGAACATGGAAAAAAGAACACAAGGGAAAGAGAGAGAACAAAGGATTTGAGAAATCAGAGGCAGAAGATGCAGTAACCACATAGAGCTGCAACTGTTTATTCTGTGTCTCTGGATCAGTAAGACATAAGTACTGATTAGTTGATTAACTTGCAGAGGTGTAATTGGATAATGCTTCTGTATTAAAACCTCTTACTGCAGAAATGCCCTCTAGCTGCCTTGAGAAATCAAGTTGCTTAATAGCATAAAATGTTCTTAACACATTCGAATACGCCAACTCAATTTTTTTAGAACTAGTATGACTAACTGCATACCGATTTTCAGCTGTCTATATGCAACCATTTGCCGGAGATCTGCATGTCAGTCCTTTTGTACCTACAGTGGTGCTTGAAAGTTTGTGAACCCTTTAGAATTTTCTAATTTCTACATAAATATGACCTGAAACATCATCAGATTTTCACACAAGTCCTAAAAGTAGATAGAGAACCCAGTTAAACAAATGAGACAAAAATGTAATACTTGGTCATTTATTACATAAGTGAGTGGCAAAAGTATGAAAAAAAGGTGAAAATAAAGTCAGGTGTTTGGACAATCAGGTGTGAGTGGGCACCCTGTTTTATTTAAAGAACAGGGATCTATCAAAGTCTGCTCTTCACAACACATGTTTGTGGAAGTGTATCATGGCACGAACAAAGGAGATTTCTGAGGACCTCAGAAAAAGAGTTGTTGACGCTCATCAGGCTGGAAAAAGTTACAAAACCATGTCTAAAGAGCTTGGACTCCACCAATCCACAGTCAGACAGATTGTGTACAAATGGAGGAAATTGGAGACCATTGTTACCCTCCCCAGGAGTGATCGACCAGCAACGATCACTCCAAGAGCAAGGCGTGTAATAGCTGGCAAGGTAACTAAGGACCCCAGGGTAACTTCTAAGCAACTTAAGGACTCTCTCACATTGGCTAATGTTAATGTCCATGAGTCCACCATCAGAAGAACACTGAACAACAATGGTGTGCATGGCAGGGTTCCAAGGAGAAAGCCACTGCTCTCCAAAAAGAACATTGCTGCTCATCTGCAGTTTGCTAAAGATCACGTGGACAAGCCAGAAGGCTATTGGAAGAACGATTTGTGGACGGATGAGACCAAAATAGAACTTTTTGGTTTAAAAGAGAAGCGTTATGTTTGGAGAAAGGAAAACGCTGCACTCCAGCATAAGAACCTTATCCCATCTGTGAAACGTGGAGGTGGTAGTATCATGGTTTGGGCCTGTTTTTCTGCATCTGGGCCGGGACGGCTTGCCATCATTGATGGAACAATGAATTCTGAATTATATCAGAGAATTCTAAAGGAAAATGTCATGGGACATCTGTCCATGAACTGAATCTCAAGAGAAGGTGAGTCATGCAGCAAGACAACGATCCTAAGCACACAAGTCGTTCTACCAAAGAATGGTTTAAAGACGAATGAAGTTCATTTTTTGGAATGGCCAAGTCAAAGTCCTGAGCTTAATCCAATGTAAATGTTGTGGAAGGACCTGAAGCGAGTAGCTAATGTGAGGAAACCCACCAACATCCCAGAGCTGAAGCTGTTCTGTACGGAGGAATGGGCTAAAATTCCTCCAAGCCGGTGTGCAGGACTGATCAACAGTTACAGGAAACATTTAGCTGCAGTTATTGCTGCACAGGGGGGTCACACCAGATACTGAAAGCAAAGGTTCACATACTTTTGCCACTCACTAATATGTAATATTGGATAATTTCCCTCAATAAATAAATGACCAAGTATAATATTTGTCTCATTTCTTTAACTGGGTTCTTTTTATCTACTTTTAGCACTTGTGTGAAAATCTGATGATGTTTTAGATCATATTTATTGCAGAAATACAGAAAATTCTAAAGGGTTCACAAACTTTCAAGCACCATTATAAATTTAATTAATCCATTCCAGACCCCAAGAAAATCCACACTGTATAAGGCATTACATGCATTAATGGAGCTGTATTGTACAGGTGCTCCCTGATTTACAAAGAGGAAATGTTCCGACAAATCCATCGTAAGTTAAATGCATCATGGACCAATGAGCGTTTGCTAGAGTGGACTATACTGTATAATGGACCACAGTTGAAAGGTATAGTACTGTGCAAATTTTGCCAGAAGAAGGAGTGGATAAGGGTGTTAACACATTTCGTATTGATGTCAATATTTTTTTACTTATTTACTTAAATATATAGCTGGAGCCAAAAAGAAAAAGAGCAGTAGTGACAATTGTTGTACGTATCTCTGTGGGCAAGGATTCCTCAGGATAATGAGCCAAAACTCACGTCACAGTTTTACAGCAACTACTCGAAGACCAAAGAAGATCAGCGAGTGATGACTGACATGAACTTTCTTCCACAGTCACCTGACCTAAACTTTATTAGGCATCATTAACTGGGGCACTTGAAGACAGAGAAAGTAACACTTGAAAATAACATCACAAGATGCTCTTTGGAATATTCTGAAATCATGCTGGGATAACACAAATCTTCAGATTTTCCACAATCTTGTAGAATCCATGCCAGCTCAAATGCAAGCTCTCATTACAGCAAAAGGGGGAACATACCAAATAATAAATTCTGAAATGCATCAAAACAGCTTTCTCCCTCAAATTGTTTGGCTGATTACGATTGTTTTAGGTCATATTTATACAGAAATATAGAAGATCCTAAAAGGTTAACACAATTTCAAACACCACTATGGAAGAAATGGACAATTCCATTCAAATTCAAGCAATCATTTCCAAGCTTGCATACAAGATAAGGGAGGAAAAACACAAAGGACACAGAGCCAGATCTCAAGACACTGATGTGTTTGTTAACCAACACACCAACATGGCCTGGCATCCCGCGTTTGGAGATTTAAGGGATAAAACTCAAGGACGGACAACATCACTGCTGGACATCAAGTCCGAGAAAGAAGGCAGTGAAAGAAGCTTCAGCACTACTGTGACAGAGACAAATGAAAGAATGTCAACTCAGAACTAAGCTCCAGCAAAACAACCCAGACCAATTCTGGTATGGCATTCAGTTAGCCTTGCCTATTTTGGCTGGGTAATCACATGCAAGAACGGTGTGAAATCCTTCTGTAAAAATGTTTTCAGAAAGAAAAGACAGAGTTCCTCAGAAACAAGGGCATGTGCTTCAGCTGCTTAAAACAAGGACACAAGTAAATGCTGTGAGGAGAAATTAAACCGTCAAGTCTGCTGATCGGAGCATCCTACGCTGCTGCGCGTAAAAAAATAAAGTTTTAATCAAAATCAATACAGGAATAACACCGATGATTGGTATGTACCAAAGGAACTGGGACCATTGGAGGTCGTTCGTAGTGAAAAGGTGGAAAATATGCTGTGAACACTGCACTGGGATGGACAGTAAATGGGAGCATAATGTGATAAAAAGAACCAGATTGGAAGGACTGTGGAACCAAAGGCTGAAATATGGTTTCCCTGAAAGTATGCAAGAGGAACAGTTAGAGATGTCCAACGTAGAATCGCAGTCAGTTGTATGTTAGTAGAGGTATGTGCTCAAAAAAATAAAGTGATCACCTAAACAACACAATATAACTCCAAGTAAATCAAACTTCTCTGAAATCAAACTGTCCACTTAGGAAGCAACACTGATTGACAATCAATTTCACATGCTGTTGTGCAAATGGAATAGACAACAGGTGGAAATTATTGGCAAGACACACTCAATAAAGGAGGTGTTCCGCAGGTGGGGGACCACAGACACTTCTCAGTAGCTTATGCTTTCTGGCTGATGTTTTGGTCACTTTTGAATGTTGGTGGTGCTTTCACACTCGTGGTAGCATGAGACGGACTCTACAACCCACACAAGTGGCTCAGGTAGTGCAGCTCATCCATGATGGCACATCAATGCGAGCTGTGGCAAGAAGGTTTGCTGTGTCTGTTAGCGTAGTGTCCAGAGGCTGGAGGCGCTACCAGGAGACAGGCCAGTACACCAGGAGACGTGGAGGAGGCCGTAGGAGGGCAACAACCCAGCAGCAAGACTGCTACCTCTGCCTTTGTGCAAGGAGGAACTGGAGGAGCACTGCCAGAGCCCTGTAAAATGACCTCCAGCAGGGCGCAAATGTGCATGTGTCTGCACAAACGGTTAGAAACCAACTCCATGAGGATGGTATAAGGGCCCGACATCCACAGATTGGGGTTGTGCTCACAGCCCAACACCGTGCAGAACGCTTGACATTTGCCAGAGAACACCAGGATTGGCAAATTCGCCACTGGTGCCTTGTGCTCTTCACAGATGAAAGCAGGTTCACACTGAGCACATGTGACAGACGTGGCAGAGTCTGGAGACGCCGTGTAGAGCGATCTGCTACCTGCAACATCCTTCAGCATGACCGGTTTGGCAGTGGGTCAGTAATGGTATGGGGTGGCATTTCTTTGGAGGGCCGCACAGCCTGACTGCCATTAGGTACCGAGATGAGATTCTAAGACCCTTTGTGAGACCATATGCTGGTGTGGTTGGCCCTGGGTTCCTCCTAATGCAGGACAATGCTAGACCTCATGTGGCTAGAGTGTTTCAGCAGTTCCTGCAAGATGAAGGCATTGCAGCTATGGACTGGCCCGCCCATTCCCCCCAGACCTGAATCCGATTGAGCAACATCTGGGACATCATGTCCTCGCTCCATCCCCAACGTCACGTTGCACCACAGACTGTCCAGGAGTTGGCGGATGCTTTAGTCCAGGTCTGGGAGGAGATCCCTCAGGAGACCATCCGCCACCTCATCAGGAGCATGCCCAGGCGTTGTAGGGAGGTCATACAGGCACGTGGAGGCCACACACAATACTGAGCCTCATTTTGACTTGTTTTAAGGACATTACATCAAAGTTGGATCAGCCTGGAGTGTGTTTTTCCACTTTAATTTTGTGCGTGACTCCAGGTCTCCATTGGTTAATAAATTTGATTTCCATTGACGATTTTTGTGTGATTTTGTTGTCAGCACATTCAACTTTGTACAGAACAAAGTATTCCATGAGAATATTTAATTCAGTCAGATCTAGGACGTTATTTGAGTGTTCACTTTATTTTTTTGAGCAGTGTAGATCACCTGGAAGACCTTACAGCGGCAGACCCTGACGTGAAGAAAAATGTGAGATCTCACTCTGCTGCAGCTGAGAGGAAGCTTGATACAATGCAGCAACCTCGTGAGTATTTTCCCTTGTGGATACGCCTAAGAAATTCAGTGGCACAGTTTCAGAAGGAGTGTGTCCAAATATAGAGCCTCTCGGCAGCTATATGGTATGACCAATCAGAAGGAAATGGCTCATTATCCAAAGAAAAGACTCCGGTTTACCTGCTTGGCCATCCACATTTAGAGTTTATTTAGAGGTGTCTGCGTCTTTGGACACAGACTCATTCATCAGTGACGGGTGATGTTTTATTGTGAGGCAGGGTCATATTGGAGTTGCAAAAAACTTCACTGGTGATGATAGAGAGCTTAAAATGGCTATTCAACAGTGGAATATTGCATAACCTGAAATACTTTGCTTAAGCATGGAATCAAATGAATGTTCAAGCCGACATGTATGTGCCTTAACCAACCCTGTCAGGAAAATTCACAATGCTAGCCTAAAAAGTCTGAATATGTACCACGTAGGCTTTCAGATATTCCTAAATAGTCGATCTCAGATATAAAGCACTGTGCAAAAGTTTTAGGCCACCATAATAAGCATGGCTAGGCCCTTAAGGGTGCTCAAGCGGCCCTAAATATAGTAAAAAGTCGTTTTTTATGGTGGTTTGTCTCTGACAAGATCACAGAAAATACATGGTTTAAACATAATATTTGAACATTGATAATACAGCAGCTCCCCTTGCCTCACAAATGGTATGATCCAAGTGATGGCTTTGTGGCTCACAGGCTCAGAGTTGTAGGACATTTTCTCAGATTTGCTGGTGTCTTTCCAGTCACAGTGTGTCCCTTACCAAAACAGTCAGACGTTCTAGATTCCCAAGTGTTGGAATGACAGTTAAAATTAATTGATATTTTCAATTAAACAAAATAACATTGGATTCTGTTCTCATTGGCTTCTCAGTACCTCTACAGCTCAGACCCTACAATCACTTCTGGATACATTTAGATGCCTTGTTTTTGCAATGGTATAATAGCCATGTATAAAATATTGTCGATGATCGGATCCAAAAATTTAAAATTTGGGTTCGTCAGTCCATAATCCTCTTTTCCACTGATCTTCATTCCAATCTTTGTGAGCTTTAGCATATCTTTTCACCCTGTTCCCCCTCTGAAAAAAGTGACTTCTTGGCTGCTATTGCTCAAGTGTAAGGTGAGGTTACACTAAATACTTGTCACAGTAGCCTATAAAAGTTTGAGATTAAAAAAAAAAGGAAATAATGATATGGTCAAAAAACAATAGTGTATCTAATATTTTGGTGGCTTAAGACTTTGGCACTGTGCTGACTGGCCTTATTGCTTAAGTGTAAGGGGAGGTCACAAATACTCCCACTGTAGCCTAAAGAGGCTGGCTTTTAATACTGCATACAAATTTCCTGTATTTTCGTGCTATATTCTAACAACAAGACCGAGAAATAATTCTATAATAATTCATTATACCATTTCTAAAGCATATCTATTTTTTTACGTAATTCAGCAAATGCTCTTATCCAGAGCGACTTACAATTGATATATTATTACAGTCCAAGCAATGGTGGGTTAAGGGTCTTGCTCAAGGACCCAACAGTGGCAGATTGGCAGAGATGAGATTTGACCTTGGACCTTCTGATCCATAGCCCAGTATCTTAACCACTACTCCACCACAGTCCCCATCTAATCCAATGGTGGCCTAAGACTTTTGCACAATACTGTACATCCTCAAATGACACAAACGAGCTGGAAAGACTTAGTCCTAACCATGTTTTCGGTGAAAACAAAGCCATCTATGGTGCCAGGACATATTTAATGACATATTTAAAGTGGAAATGGTTAACGAGTGTAGAAACAATAAGGTGTATCTAACTAAGTGATCAGTGAGAGTATATCAGGTTGATATCCTTAAGAGGATTAAAAAAAATGAACATCAATCATTCCATACAAAGGAAAAAAAATGAGACGGACTAATCCTTTCTTGAAAAAATGTTTTACATCTCTTAACAAACCAAATGCTGGGACTGTATGAATCCTAGGCCTAAAGACGCTGCATTTCACAGAAAATTATAAGCTCTGACTGCTATCCTCGCTCATCACCCGTCACTTTTTCGTCAACCATTTTATGCCTAAATTTGTATTGAGAGGCCGTGTTGCATAGATAGTAACTAACAAAGCCTAAGGTTGTATTGGCGGATAGAGCTTAAATAAGCCTCTGTATGAGACATAACAGTAGCATGTGCAGGATTAAAGGATCTCCCGGCAACAGCAGATTTAAAAGGAGACAGCATCGGAGCATAAAATCCCTGAAAAACAATCATCTGTGGAGTGAGGAGAAAATGCCACTCATGCTTTCACTTAACCTACATCTCTTAAATCTCGACATTCTTGCCTGAGAACGAGTAAACATCCTGACCAGACGTAAAATAAGTGCAACAAAGTACAAAGCGTGATGGACTTACATCGATGTAATTGGCGTTGACGTAATCGGAGTTGGGGTCCACCAGGAGAGAGTGCATTTTGACATGATGATGGTCATCTACAGGAAAGAAAGTATCAGATTAAAGACTTCTACTACTGTCTTACACTGGAATGCATTAGGGAATTTAATATGCAGCTGTGTTAATTCTCTGTATTAAAGACCATTAGATCAACAAACGCTCGCTTTAATGTCCAAAGTCTTAACAATTCTAACAAAATATACTGTAACCTATCGGTCATGCACTCGCTTGCTCATAAGCTCACGTTTGGACTAGAGACTGCTCCATCTCGGTTGACGTGTTCATAGACTTTGTGTAACTTACTTGTGTTTCTGTGGATACCTTTCCGATGCTTATTTATAACAAGCTGTAAATGGTGTTCGTAAGTGTATGTGCCTGTCCTATTGTATATAGTACCCCCTCACTACCTGTATATTCTCTCTAACCTATAACTCTATAAACTGGTTCACAATCACTTGTTAAGACTCATCTGGCTGATCTTCCGTGTTGTTTGTAATAGTGTCTATCAAGGCATCTTTGGCTTCCATCAATCAAATGCATCAGGTCAATCATACTATCCTCTTAAGTGTTACAGCTTTCCCTCTAGACAGGGCCATCATAGTACATTACTGTATTTTCTATAACTATTATAGAAGCCATTGTAAGTGTACATAGTAAGTGTAGAAGAGTTTAGGCTTCCTCTTGTACTTTCAGCGGTATCTTTGACGTATTTACATGTATGTATCGTTCGCACACGGTTTTCTTGTAAAAATACCCTTTATATTTACATCACACTATCATTTCGCTCAAAGACCCATTTCACAGAATGCAATGTGGTCATTAAATGGTGCATACATGTAACAAAGTTGCATAATTCTGTCCTTCATTTGTAGCTTACTGCTAAAATACTTTTTAGCACTGAGATTGGTGTCATGAAATCAACATATGTAATCAGTGAACTAAGAAGTAATGTTTCACAGATTTATAATCCTTAACACGTTTACTTTTTACTTTTTGACCTCCAAGTACTTACGAGATAACAGGGTGTCGTGTCTGCCTTTGGTCTTATCTTTCTTTTTGTTGATGTCCCATCCATCAAAAAAGCTCTGAGTAAAGAAAACAAGTGGTTTTAATATTAGCAGTTTAGAAGAGATTGATTGCTCTGTAACAATACTTGAGTTTGTGATTTCAAATGCATTCATGTTTTTGTCTTTAAGTGGTTAGGCAAATTTCAATACAATAAAAAGCTTCTGAAATACAGTGGTACTTTGGTTCTTGTTGTTAATTCGTTCCAGAATGCTTGTCGAGAACCGAAAACGACGAGTACCGAACAGTTTTCCCATAAGGCATAATGTAAATTGAATGACTCAGTTCCGGACTCCCAGAAAATCCACCCTGTATAAGGCATTATATGCATTAATGGAGCTGAATTGTACAGCCACTCCCTGGTTTATGATGAGGATATGTTCTGACAAATCCATCCTAAGCTAAACATGTACTGAACTGAAGAGTTTAACCAGCATTTGGTGTATAATAGCAGAACCTATGATAAGTAACGATAAGTACGTTAATGTTTAAAACACTTACATTAACCTACAGTTGGCCAAAATCATGAACACAAAGCCTATTTTATAATAAAGTGTTGAAAAATGTCAAGTAATTTAATGGGTAATGGATTGAAAGTGAATAGTAAAAGCAAAACACTTACTCTATTGATGATCTCCGGGCTCTAGCATAGCTGCTAAGCTAACTGTAGCATTTAATTCCTGTTTTGCTTTCAGTTGGCTCTTATAAACTAACATAATAAACACAGCGGAGATCTTCTCTGAGCAAGGCTATTGTGAACCTGAATCACTGAGTACTGAATCGTGAATCACGAATTAAGTTTAGGCTGAAATGAGTCACGTGACTCGACCCGAGACAAATTTTCCCAGTCAGAACCAAATTCGACGAGTTCCGAGGTGGTTAAAAACCAAGACAGTGTAGTTGTGAGACAGTTTTAAATACTGGTTAAATACACTTAGAGTTTTTTTGTAAATCAGGGAAAAACTTCTGGAAGTTGATGGAAAAAGTTTAATAAGGCAGGGGTGTCCACTATCTGGACAATCGTACACCTAGCAATAGAGCTATTCTTGTGCAGACTGATGGCTGAGAGCTGCAGGGACTGTCAGTAAGAGGCCTGTAGGAAATGCTGTACTGGCTGCATACGAAGATGATGTGACAGGTTTTATCAGAGATGAGAACGCTTGCTTGCAGCCTGGCTGTGTACGAGGGGGGCATAGTGTGCTTGGCCAAATTACAACGAGTGCGGGAGCTTCAATATAGGCCGGTGTTCGGAAAAGCGACCTCCTGATCTGTCAGAAAACTTGCAGGTGGGTAGATTGGAATAAAATATCGTAGTGTGAAAAAAGATTTCGGAGTGATTGTCAGAATAAAAACAGGGAAGGAATGGTGGAGATGGTATGGTATGAGACCACTAGTGAAAATGCTTCAGTTTGGAATTTTCTGTATTAAGTTACAATGTTTTCATCAACAGTTTGAGAGAAAAGTATTTATTAGTATTTGCTAATGTGTTTCCTGTTTTACTGTAACGACAGCATGCACTCCACAAGTTGGTGTATAGTCTGATGATTCTTATGATGATCCAAAAGGATTTCACAATAACCCAAAACCCATCTTGTGAGGTTACTGATTGCTTCGTTTTCTCTGTCATCAAGTGCCTCCAATAAATGCTTGATAGATTTTTAGGTCAGATGATTGTGGAGGGAAGTCAACGATGGTCAGCACTCATTTACATTTACAGCATTTGGCAGTCAATTTATCCAGAGCAAGTTCTTACAGTCCAGTACATTCTTACAGTCCAAGCAATTGTGGGTTAAGGGCCTTGCTCAAGAACCCCACAGTGCCAGCTTCAAGCAGCTGTTGCAGAGCTTTGGGGTGTGTTTTAGATCATTATCTAGCTGCAGTGTACATCTTTCTCCACAAAAATTCAAGGAATTTTCACTAGTGGTCTCAGACCCTTGGCACCACAGTATATATTAATTTCAGTGGTAATCAAATGGGTATGGTTCAAACCAATGAAACTGTCTCCATCGGTTTCTCTACATACTTTGCAAGTCCACCACAGTTCAGGCACTATTTAGGTGGAGGATCATCCTCAGCACTGCTCTGATACTGACGTGGTGGTGGTGTGCTAGAGTGTGTTCTGGTGGTATGAGTGGATAAGACACAGCAGTGCTGCTGGAGTGTTTAAACACTGGGTTCTCTCACTGTGCACTCTATTAGACACATCTTCCATATTACTCCACCTTGTAGATGTAAAGTCAGAGACAGCAGCTCATCTGTTGCACAGTTTGTGTTAGCCATCCTCTAATTCTTCATCAGTGCTCACAGGATGCTGGTGGTTGGACATTTTTGGTAGGTGGACCATTTTCAGTCCAGCAGTGACACTTAAAAGCTCCAGTCGCACTGCTGTGCCTGATCCGCTCATACCAGTACAACACACACGACCATACCTCCAGCACATCAGTGTCAGTACCTGATCTGTGCTGGTCCTGACCATTAGAGAACAGAGTAAAGGGGACTAACAAAGTACGTATAGAAACAGATGGGCTACAGTCTGTAACTGTAGAACTACAAAGTGCTTCTATATGGTACTGTAAGTGGAACTGGCTACGAAAGGCATTACGAAATGCATTACGTTAAAAGTTTTTAATGAGGATTTTTAAAACAATTTAGAATAACATATCTGTACTCCTCTGAAAATGCTGGTGAAAAATCTGAAAAAGAACATGAGAATCATCCGCCATTAAGGCACTGTATGAATAATATTATGGGTGAATTTTCCAACAAGTAGGTCTGAATGAGTGCCAGATGAACTGAAGTCTTTCACCTCTGCAAAAGATGATAATTTCGTTCCTGAACAATTCCTCTCAGACAAAGGAGAATCAAATGGCGTGTATAAGATGTGGTACAGGTATTCCGCCTGAGAGTGCTACAGTCAATGGGGATTGACAAGTACACTCTCCTGAACAAAGAAAAAAGGGTCTAACCTAAAATCAGGCTCATGATTTGGCCTGGTTCAGATCTGAAACAACACTGACTCTTCTTTCTGTAAAGAGCTTTTCAAAATCAAAAGAAAAGGCTATCCTACACTAAGTTACTTTATCTTTTTGTTCAATTCTCGCTAATTTCCTGACCAGTTATTTGTCTCAGTTCTCGTAGTTTGCTCGGTACTCAGTGCACTTGCTGAAACTTGTGACTCACGACTCGTTCACAATTCATGCTTCACGATTCTGTACACAGTGATTCAGATTCACAATAGCTCACGAAAGAATCTGCTCTGTATTTATCGTGTTTTTCTTTATTTTTACATCTACTGTATTCTTAGTGGAAATAAGTCTCTATGGGTCCTAAAATGGTTATTGATTACAGCCAACCGAAAGGAACAGAGTTCTCCAGAATACAGAGTGCAGTTAGCATTAGCAGCTAGAGCTAGCACCCTGAGTTCACCAATAGAGTAAGTGCTTTGCTTTCACTTTTCACTTTCAATCCATTACTCACTAAATTACATGAGGTTTTTCAACATTTTATTCTAAAATTAGATTGGTGTTAATGATTTTGGCCAACTGTAGGGCAATGTATAAATATGTTAAGCTCGGCTATTTATAAGGTTTATAAACTGCTATTATACAGTATATTATACTATAATATATTCCTCAGTTCATGATACATTTAACTTATGATGGATCCCCATCGTACACCAGTGAGCACCTGTACAATACAACTCCATTAACGCATATAATGCCTTATACAGTGTGGCTTCTCTGGGGGTCTGGAATGGATTCGTTCAATTTCCATTATTTCTTATGGGAAAAATTTGCTGTGTATTCGTCGTTTTCGGTTCTTGACAAACTTTCTGGAACGAATGACGAGATCAGAGGTACCACTGTTTGGGTAACTTTTAAAAATGAAATTTAGCCATCACTGAAACAAAACCTTTTGGAAGGGTACCATCCAAGAAACCACTTTTTCAGAAGGGAAACAGGGTGAAAAGGCTAAGATATGCCAAAGCCTACAAAGATAGGAGTGAAGATCAGTTGAAGAGTATTACTGAGTGACCAATCCAAGTTTGAAATTTGTGGAATCACTGCTTAAACAAATTGGTGGCCTAAGACTTTTGGATAGTACTGTATATGTGACACAATACATTTTCAGTAAAATGCAAAGTACCATAAAATGCATTCAATTCAAAGGACGGAATGAGAACATACACAGTGCCCACTAACTACATGAAAACAATAGGAGAACCAACATCTAATGGCATACGTGAGCAAATTTTACCAGACGCACCTCGTACTCCTGCTTGAAGCCATAACACTCCGATGTCTTCATCTGGTTGATGTGCTGCAGGAGGTCGGCTACACGTACGGCGGGATGCAGTTGGCCTGTGTGGTACGGAGAGCTCTTCCTGCGCCAGTGCCGTTGTGGAGACCCACCCAGTAGGCTGCTCGACTCATTCACTGAGCAGCGTTGTTCAGCTGTACCAAACACATACAGACAATGATCAGGCAAAACATGAAAACCATGCACAGACCTAATAACAAATAACTCTGGGATATATTAGATGGTAAGTGAACAGTTGATTTTCATAGCTGATGTGTTAGATGTGGGATAACTGTTCAGGAGGAAAATACTGGGCGACTTTAATAAAAGACAAATCTTTAAATCATATAAACAACAAGACTTTTGGAGTGCTACCACTGGTGCTGTGGTATGAGGAGACACAAGCCACAAACAGGCGACTTGTTTTTGTCAACCATCCCATATGGTCCGAGAGATACTGTGATATTTTGCCCCACCCCTACCCAGAATGCCCACATAGAGTAGTTCCTGTCTTGCGCCCTGTGTTGCCGGTAAGGACCGGCTCTCCCGCACCCCTGACTAGGGTAAGCGGATAAGAAAATAAATGAATGAATCCCTAAACGGCTACTTTGGGGAGACTCTGAAACGTAATATATACTCAAGAAAGTGAAGAATTTGATTATTTAATATTAAAAACTGAAGTTTACATCACACCCTTCTGTGACATGATTGGCTGGATGAAAGTAGAAATCCAATTATTGCCTGGGTCATGCAAACCCGGAGGTTCCCCATTATCTGATTACTGAAGTGCATGTATACTCCTTGATCGGATGATTGACAAAATCTGATTTTCTGCAGTTATCGGATTATTAAGTGCATGTAAACACACTCATTGAGAAGGTCCAAATCATAATTGGGATAACTGGGCCAAAGCAGTAGGCCTTGAGAGGTGTTTCCAGTCAGCTAAGGTGAGGACCTAAAGACAGTGGTCTGAGGAACAACAAACCAAGAGCCGGCATCAGCATGATGGCTGCCCAAGGCCTTTCAGTGCCTTGTCAGAACAAACAGAAGTTCTACTAAGGCATATGTCACAGAAATTGTTTGTTGCAGGAGAAATGTGTCACAACACACAGCACACTACACCCTCTACAGTCAGAGTGCTAACCAACCTAATCCCTGTTCACCAACAAAAGTGGGTATGCAGTTTTCAAGATAGGTCTTTGGTGCAATGGAAGGAGGTCTCCTGATCTGATGATCCTGGTTCCTTTACATCATGTGGATGGCTGGGTACATGTACACCACTGACCGGGGGAGGTGATGGCACTGTGAAATGAATACAAGCCATTGGAGGGGGTGTACTGATTTGGGCAATACTCTGCAGTTCTCCTGGGTCTGGCCATTTTTTATCTGCTCTAGCTCTAAGACTGTACTCCCTAATACCTGTAATTTACATTTGCTGTAATTAGTTTTTGGACCAGCTTATCTGTGGTTATAGTTCTTTGTTTCTTGTGCTTCTTTGCAAGAGTCGATCAAAAAGAGCTATAAATGGTGCAACCTTTAACTATTTATTGTGATTTTACCTTTTATAACGAACATGTGGGTGGATGGATGACCAGACAGAGCCAAACTCTGCAACCAGACATAAAGCTGAATGTACATCAAGAGTGGCAGCAACATGATTTCACTGGGCATGAACATGTCCTCTATGGCATCTATTACCACTACCTCCTCCAGCCTCAGCAGGCCTCCCTGTTCAGAACTCAAGATCATTCAGCGCATCACATTAGGGTTGAAATGAATTTTCTTTCCTCTCTTTACAGGTGTTTGCCATTGGCTGTTTTTCTGATCCATGTTTGTGCACTTTAACCATTATGATGGGAAATAAAAATCTGTTTTATATACACAGTGGGGCAAAAAGTATTTAGTCAGCCACTGATTGTGCAAGTTCTCCTACTTAGAACGATGAGAGAGGTCTGTAATTTTCATCATAGCTACACTTCAAATATGAGAGACATAATGAGAAAAAAAATCCAGGAAATCACATTGTAGAATTTTTAAAGAATTTAATTGTAAATCATGGTGGAAAATAAGTATTTGGTCACCCACAAACAAGCAAGATTTCTGGCTCTCACAGAACTGTAACAACTTCTTTAAGAATCTCTTCTGTCCTCCACTTGTTGCCTGTATTAATGGCAAGTGTTTGACCTCGTTATCTGTATAATAGAAACCTGTCCACAGCCTCAAACAGTCAGACTCCAAACTCAACCATGGCCAAGACCAAAGAGCTGTCGAAGGACACCAGGAAGAAAATTGTAGACCTGCACCAGGCTGGAATAAATCAACTGTGGGAGCAATTGTAAGAAAATGGAAGACATACAAGACCATTGATAATCTCACTCGATCTGGGGCCCCACGCAAGATCTCATCCCGTAGGGTCAAAATGATAATAAGAATGGTGAGCAAAAATCCCAGAACTACATGGAGGGACCTGATGAATGACCTGCAGAGAGCTGGGACCAAAGTAACAAAGACTACCATCAGTAACACACTACACCAAGAGGGACTCAGACTCTGTAGTGACAGGCGTGTCCCCCTGCTTAAGCCAGTACATGTCCAGGCCCGTCTGAAGTTTGCCAGATATATGGATTATCCAGGACTGGGAGAATATCATTTGGTATAATATCAGAACTTCTTAGTAATAACTCAACTCATTGTGTTTGGAGAAAAAAGGATGCTAAGGTGCATCCCAAGAACACCATACCTACTGTGAAGCATGGGGGTGGAAACATCATGCTTTGGGGCTGTTTTTCTGCAAATTGGACAGGACGACTGATCCGTGGTAAGGAAAGAATGAACAGGGTCATGTATCGTGAGATTTCAAGCCAAAACCTCCTTCCATCAGTGAGAGCACTGAAGATGGAACGTGGCTGGGTCTTCCAGCATAACAATGATCCCAAACACACCGCTCGGGCAACGAAGGAGTGGCTCCGTAAAAAGCATTTCAAGGTCTTCAAGTGGCCTAGCCAGTCTCCAGACCTCAGCCCCATAGAAAATTTGTGGTGGGAGTTGAAAGTCCGTGTTGCCCCAAAACATCACCCCAAAACATCAATTCTCTAGAGGAGATCTGCATGGAGGAATGGGCCAAAATACCAGCTACAGTCTGTGCAAACCTGATGAAGACTTAGAGGAAACGTTTGACCTCCGTCATTGCCAACAAAGGTTATGTTACAAAGTATTGAGTTGAACTTTTGTTATTGACCAAATACTTATTTTCCACCATAATTTACAATTAAATTATTTAAAAATCCTACAATGTGATTTCCTGGATTTTTTCTCATAACTGAAGTGTACCTATGATGAAAATTACAGACTTCTCTCATCTTTCTAAGTAGGAGAACTTGCACAATCAGTGGCTGACTAAATACCTTTTTAGGACCCATGGAGACATATTTGCACTAAGAATATAGCACTGTAGATGTAAAAATAAAGAGAAACACAAAACACACAGCGGAGATCTTCTCTGAACAAGGGCTATTGTGATCCTGAATCACTTTGTACTGAATCGTGACTCATGAGTCGTGCGGCTCCACTCATACAAGTATAAGCAGATGCGCCGAGTTCCGAGCAAACGACGAGAGTCGAAACAAATTTTTCTAGCCAAAATGCGTTGAGAACCCAATTTCACGAGTTCTGAGGTACCACTCTATATGTGTACTTTATTCACGTCTGAATGACAGAAAACTAACACGAGTGTGCGACACCTGCTGACAGAGAAGCGAATCGCAGTCTTGAAAAACAGAAAACCTGGTAGCGTTCCACTCGCTTTTGTTTTTGGTAAGTGTTTCAAGTTTTATAAAAGACACAAATATATGACTTACTGTATTGTATAGTACAGCACTGTACTAAATGTTTTCATATTGTGTTTTAAATAATACTATTGATTAAAATAAAACACTGAAAAGTATCTAAACTACTTTGTGCCACTATGGTAATGGCCGTTCAATACCCATTTCGGTCAGCGTCCTGTTTCACAGAACAATGATCTTGTAATCTGTGTTAGTCTGGATTAGTTACTGAATCGCCCCTAGTGTGAGAACTATGATTATTTTCTACATTTCTCCCTCCAGACGCTGCTTTGTCCACTGTGTCAGTTTAAGGCAAAGCACTTACAAGTCTGTCTGCGACACCAATCCTTGCCCCAATTATGGTAGTCTTGTCAGTGACTGTCACTAATCCAGTGTCGGCCTCAGCCCTTAATTAAGCTCCAGTCTTCATCTCTAAGATAAATCAAATCTGACTCAACACACTGCCTATCAACCTACATGATAGACAATGCTGCACAAAAGTCTTAGGCCACCATTAGATTTCTGTGTAGGAATTGTATAATGACCATATATAAAATTGTAACCTTGGATTCTTCGCTCTATAATACTCTTTGTCACTGATCTTCATTCCAACCTTTCTTTATCATACTGCTATGCTCCCAAAATGACCATTTCTGATCAGAAGAAGGGTCAACTTGGCAACCCGATGAAGTGGTGTAAATGGAGGTCATGCTAAATACTTGCAACTTGCGTGTGATTTCCAATTTTATTTCCAGCTGCATACAAAGGAGCTGTATTTTCTGGCTGCATTCTAAATAACAGTTTGGGAAATAACTATGTGCTCAGTACACTGTTGCTAAAACAACGGTATATCTAATTTAATGGTGGCCTAAGACTTTTGCACAGTGCTGTACCATACTGTGTAACAGCTATATACGCTACGTTTTCTATTTTACTCCTGCTCATTTTGGTAATACCTTAAATATGGATAAATCTGCATGAATCATGTGTGCCTCTTCTACTATCACTCTTCAAGAAGCATAGAAAAACAGTGTGTATTTGTGGCATGAAAAGGAATTCCAAAATAATGGTATACTCTGAGTTATTTTGTGAGCCTAAAACAGATTTGGTTATCTAGCGCCCCCCCAAAAGCTACTCTATTTCTACAAATATAAAGAGCTAACACACGCTGTGATGTTGCAACCATAGTGCAACTTGTTGAACATGTTGCATGTTGTAGGCTCATCTATAATTGATACTTAAGTTGCTTGCTTTGTAGCGCTACGGTCCAAAATGTGGGAGAGACAGCATCAGTGCTTTTATGTTCATCTGATTTTGAAGTACAAACTCACTCCGGGCGATGCAGCTGTGCGCGTCCATAAAGGTGTGTGTGGTGCGCTCGTCTTGCTGCAGCGTGCCTTGGTCGGTCGTGCAATCCAGCGAGGCCAGCTTCCGGTTCTTCTCCTGTCGATAAGTCATGGCAGCCTTGTTTATGCTCACTTTCTTTCTTCTGGAAAATAGAAGTCAAGAGACAGAAAGTGGAGAGAAGGGAAGAAAGTGGAATCGGGCACTGCACGGGTCAAGCAAAGGAGACGACAGTAAAGGTATACGAGAGGTAACAAAGCGGCAGTAAAGAGTGAGAGGACGATATAAAGAGGGCCAGAGGAATAAAAGACATCCTTGCTAACCACCACCAGAGTCATGCTTAACAAAGCAGCATAAAAATGAAGGACAATAGTAAAAGAGAAGGGGATCCACTTACGGGTAGTAAGGGTAAGAATAGAAGTCCCTTCTGTGGAGCATGAGGTGTGAGATAGATAGATAATGAGAGAGGAAGAGAGCAGTAAAAAAGAAAGCTGAACTGGTTAGATGGCCTTTAGCAAACAAAGGACAATGTTCATAACTGATCAAACGGATGCACATTGGTGGTTACCCTGGGGATCCCCAACCAAACACTAAATAATGTTTTGGTACAAACATTACACAGGTATGAGCCGTTTAACATCCATTTCAATGCCCGTTTGCTTTTCAATTATAATAGGCAACAAAAACGTGTCTTTTGACCAGCTGGTCACCTCAACAGCCAATCAACTCTGCAGTCCCACAAGCAGAGGCGGGAGTTAAGAGTTTAAGAGCAGAAGTCCGTCATTCATTCGAAAGTTAATTGTCCATGTGCTTGCTTGCTCGTTAGGACTAAAGACTGTTCTAACTCGGTTGATGTATTTAGGGACTTTTAGAGATTTGTCTTTATCTACTTTTAGGACTTGTGAAAATCTGTTGTTTATGCAGAAATCTAGAAAATTCTTAAGGGTTCACAAACTTAAGCACCACTGTACATTTTTTGTGTCAACATATTTTTTCACAATGGTGTGAAAAAGTTTTTGCCCCTTCCTGATTTCCTATTTTTTTGCATGTTTGTCACACTTAATGTAACTAGAGACAGTGAACTGAGGTGTGATAAACCATAGTTATGTTTTAACAAGGGAGGTCAATCACTTTTTCACGCAGGGCCATGTAAGTTTGGAATTTTTTCTCCCTTAATAATAAACACCATTTTAAAACTGCATTTTGTGTTTACTTGTGTTGCAGTATTTAAATTGGTTTGATGGTACGAAACACTTAAGTGTGACAAACATGCAAAATAAAAAGGAAATCAGAAAGGGGGCAAACACTTTTTCACACCACTGCGTGTGTATATATGCTCCTTATATATATATATATATACGTATATACAAGTTAAGTTTTATATATATATATATATATATATATATATATATATATATATATATATATATATATATATATACACATATACGTATATATATATATATATATATATATATATATATATACGTATATACAAGTTAAGTTTTATATATATATATATATATATATATATATATATATATATATATATATATATATATATACATACATACATATATATATATATAACTTAACTTGTATATACGTATATGTAAACCATATATATAAAATAAGCTTCATTTCTCATTTTCTTACCGATTTCCTCTTGAAGCAGAAAGTAGGGCAGCAGTCACTGTTAGGCATGAACAGAGCCGACTGATAAACTTAAGAGGCAATGCAAAACCCTCTCTCAAAAGCTACTTATGAGCAAGCTGAGTTTCTTTTAACAGGTAAGATATACGATTCATTGAAATAGGGATCTATTCTGCATTGCTCTACATCCATCAAGTTGTAATTCCCTCCCAGCCAAGTACTGACTGCCAGACTGTATGAGATTCAGCTGCACACAGCTTCAGGCAGAACATCACTGATAGTCTGTTGATGCTATGCTGCACTGTGGCATAGCCTCCAGTCAAAACTGAATTCCGTCGTGCTATCAAGGCCATTTCCGACAATGTATAGCCCTAATAAAAGACACATCCATCCATTCATCCATTGATTTTCATACCCACTTAATTCAATGTAAGATTGTGGGGAAACCAAGGAAATACAATCTGTGAACCAAACAACCACCTTAACATCTAACACGTCTTTGACCTTGTTTAGACTTTTCATGCATCTTGTACCTGGACTGTATCCGGAAATGTCTTTAAACACACACATTTACACTTACTAGTCAAATGGTGGACTGAGTAACGGATTCATTCTCAGCACTGCAAATATTCTCATCCAAGGAAACCCATTGTCTCAAATATCTAGACCCAGAGCCCTAACTGAGCAAGCCTAGGGTGACAGTGGCAAGGAAAAACTCCATAAATGTTATAAGAAAGAAAATGTGGGAGGACCAAAACTCAGAAAGGGACCCAACCTGATTTGAGAGTCTAGACAATATAAGTGAGAATTAAACTAAGTTACCTAATTAATACATTTATAGTAATAGTCTAAAAAAACATAAAAAATAAAGAAGAGAACATAATAAACACATTAAAAATATACAACATGAAGACAAATATAATAAAAAAAGAATATTAAACTATAGAACATAAGTCAGTAGTATATATACATAAAATATTGAATATTTTAATGCTAGAAATGACACTGCATTCACATCATGTCCATCACTGGAAGTACGGAACAAGAGTAAATATCAAAGAAGCTCTATTAGCAACCTGATCACACACTGACTTATTCTGAATGAGAATTAGTATGAGCTATATGGTTCATATTCATACAAATGAAACCCTATCAAACCTAATACAGCATACTAACCATGCCCGATTCTTAACCCATGTCAATGTTTCATACAGGTGGCTTGAATGCTTATTCATTTTAAGTTATGAGAAACACTGGAGAAACCATAATTAGTCTGAAATACGTGGCCAAATTACCATAAATTCTATCTTTCTATGGCTGATGGGCACAAGGAAACTCCTGCGTGCATGGAATGGAGTAGGTAACGATAGTGATAGACAGATTAACCGGCCGGAGACTAAACGGGCCGATTTTGAGATAATCAGCATCGGCTGATACCTGCGCTCACGAGGCTGATGTTCAAAAATAGTGGAGAAAATGCAGAGAAACTTTGTTTCCTCCATTACAACTTGCAACTGGGACTAGTAAGTGACTAAAAACAAGGAGATGCTGAGAGAACATTCAGTGAGAAGATGAAGACTTTGTTTCCAGCATTACAACTTACTGCTCTTCACTGGGACTGGGATTAAAAACAAAAAGGTGAAGTGGCTGTCTTTAACACATCCCAACTCTTCATTCATTCAGTTGGGTTGACTACTAAATCTGATCTAAATGTAAGAAAAATGGTTTTGTTTTGTCTTTGGTCTGATCAGGTGGAACAAAATCATGTTTATTCGAACCCTTTTCCATCACCTTTTTCCACATTTTGGCTTTTCTACCTCGTCCTAGTGTAAAAGTCTTTGTTATATTTAGGTGGTTTTTCGAATTCTGGACTCTTTGCACTCAGGTTTTGCCCCCCAAATGTTTTGACAGGTGCAATAAAGAGAGATGTATTTACAGATTAAAGTAATGTCAACTTCAGCAATTTTTTGTCTCATTTATTGTTATTAGTTTTTTCAGTTTTCAAAAATTAAATAATACTGATATCGATCATTCTGCTCTGTAAATATCGGCATCGGCAATTAAAAACCACATATCGGTCGACCACTAGTAATTACCTAGTCTTACTCTCAATATAATTTGACATATAGCCTGGTATCTAGGATGATACTCCTCACAGGTTCAGGGATGAAGAACAACACAGACTTGCAGCGAGTCAACTGCCGAACCAGATAAATTTCCCCCGAGAATGTGACTGAACAAAAAAACTGTGTCGTTCCTCGTTCCTTGACAGGTCCCAGAGTTTGGCTCCTTTAAGGACACCGTGTCAACTGATGTCAACAGCACTGACATTTTTATTACTGACTTGTACTGACTATGCTACCCTCAGGCATACACACACACACACACACACACACACACACACACACACACACACACACACACACACACCTTACCCCTTCTTGACGATGATGACAATAACTCCGAGCACAAGGACAAAGATGACTAGTCCCCCAGCCGAGGCTCCCAGTATTAACCCCATGTCCTCGGAATGCTGGGATATCTCCAGTGTCTGTTTATGGTCTCTACATGCACCTGTGAGAAAAGCAGAAAAGGGCATTTAGCACCGAACTTGGGTCCAAAACACAGACCTGCGTTCCTCCATGAGAGTGGAGTTCTGATCTGAAAAAGAAGCCAAACTATGTTACTAAAAGTCAAAAGGACCACCATGATGATTTGTGATGGTACAGAAAATGGTACCACTCCGCTGACACGTTGCCATGTAACCACAGACTTTAAGCACACATATAACATATATAAATAACGCAATGGGCTTAATAAACAACTAAATTATATGGTTTAAGTCTTGATTAATTTTAGTTTTAGTCCCTTTCCCCTTGAATTTTCACATATTAGCACTTTGTGTTTAGAACTAACGTTACTCGGTAGTGTTATATAAACCTTTTGTAGGATACTGTAGCTCTTCAATTTCACTCAGTGCACTCTCCAGTTTATAGTGTGTTCATAATGTGTGCCTTTGGAAACATTTTTATGCCAGAAATAAATAAATAAACAAAACAGAACATTATGCTGAATGCTGTAAGAGACAACATGCGTTCCATAACCAATGACCATAACCAATGCATTCGCATAGGGCAAGAATCGCCACCTAGCGACCATTATGTGTCAGTAACAGCAGTTTCTTGTCTGAAGTGTCAGCGGTCTTTTGAGGCATTTTAAGTACCACAGGAAAATCCAGCACGGCGATACAAGTAAAAAGTTAACGTTCAAACGACCAGCGCTCCACATTTCAAGGTATATTCAGGTCAAACTGGCCCGTTGCTTCAAGCGCTAAGGCTGGGTAGGGAATTGATACCACATTTGTTGTGGACCTACTTTTTGGCGGAAGCTTATTTGTGCGGAGTAACATCATGACTAGATTTAAGGCGCTTGCCTTCAGCTCGTGCCTGCGTCCAAAGCATAGTCGCGATGTTATTCGCGACAACACACTCCCTCTCGTGTTGTATTGCTAAAAAATGTACCACAGATAAGGAAAATGATAAAATATGGCAGCTTGATTTTGAATTAAGTTACAGTAGCATCTCTGGGTCTGAAATACATTGCTTTTGTTATTGGTAACTTTTTTTATGCATTGCATCATTTATACTGAGACCCACGGACCACTAGTGACTCAGAGACCACTAATGATACTTCTACTTTGCATATTTCTCCAATTTAACATAACATACCTCCTTTTCACTTTCTACATCATTCTCTTGACAAAATCATAGCCTCACACAGCTTCTTTCACTCTTACGCTGATGACACTCAACTCATCCTTTCCTTCCCTCCGACATTTATATGGATCTCAACGTGGACGTCTGGAGAGCATCTCATCATGGATGTCAGCTCAACACTTGAGGATAAACAAGACTGAGCTGCTTTACATTCCTGGAGATAGGTCCCCTTGTCAAGATCTTGTCATCTCCCAGGTGAACTCCGTCATACCCTTTCAGAATGCAAGAAACCTTGGAGTAATAAGTCATGCAGGTATCTTCTCTACAACATCAGGAGAAGCCACTCGGGTGCTTGCCCATTTTCTTGTTGTAACAAAACTAGATTACCGCATTGCTCTTCTGGCAGGTCTTCCCATACGTACAATCAGACTCCTGCGACTGATTCCGAATGCAGCAACACATCTGGTTTTCAGTTTACCAAAGTTTTCTCATGTTACTTCACTGCTGCCTTCTCTTCACTGGCTCCCTGTAGCTGCCCACATTAGATTTAAAACCCTGATGCTCACCTACCCAGCACTCACGATCAAAAGAGCATCAAAACTCTTCTCTGTGCTGGCACTCGGGTGGAGAAATGAACTTCCGCTGGATGTCCAAATGGCTGAGTCTCATGCGGTCTTTCACCTTTTCACTCAGCACTTAAATGAAGACTGTACTTACTGAAAATGCACTTACAAACATGTATGCCTGTTAATGCATACTTCTAACCAGCCAATCACATGGCAGCAATTTAGGCATACAGACAGGATCAAGACGACCTGTTGAAATTCAAACTGAGCATCAGAATGATGAAGAAAGAAGAGTTAAGTGACTTTGAACGTTGCATGGTTGTTGGAGCTGGACGGACTGCATTTCAGAAACTGCTGATCTACTGGATTTTCACACACAATCATCTCTATAGTTTATGGAGAATGGAAAAAGAAAATGAGGTGAGGGCAGGTCTCTGGGTGAAAATGCCTCATTGTTCCCAGAGGTCAGAAGAAAATGGCCAAAGGAGTTCAACCTGATACAAAGGCAAAAGTAACTCAAATAACCACTTGTTCCACCCAGGTCTGCAGAAGAGCATCTCTGATAGCACAACATTTCTAACCTAGAAGCAGATGGTCTAAACAGCAAAAGACCACACCGTGCGCCATTCCTGTCAACTAACAACAGGCAACTGAGGCTACAAGTCACCCAGGCTCATCAAAAACCTTTCTGCTGAAAGCATGGGTCCATCCTGTGTTGTATCAGTGGTTCAGGCTGCTGGTGGTGTACAGGATATTTTCTTGGCACACTTTGGGCCTCTTAATAGTTTAAACTCCACAGACTACTTGAGTATTGTTGCTGACCACGACCATCCCTCTATGACCACAGTGTACCCACATTCTAATGGTGAGTGTATATACACTGCCCGACCACAAAAAGGTCACCATCTGGATTTAACTAAGAAAACAGTTAAATAGTTAAAAAAGAGCCTCCCATCGGATAATTACTGCATTGGTGATTATGTTTCAGCTGGCAACAAGTAATTTAAACCTAACTGATGCAGTGAGTAGAGTAGCTCCTCATGTGTTAAACAACCATGTCGAAAGACACAACCTGTGGTCGTGGAAAAGAAGTTCATCTGTTTCAGAAGGGTCAAATTGTGAAAGAGTTGTTCAGGGGGCATGAGAGAATCATTTTCGGCCACCACAGAGTCCAGACCTGAACCCCATTGAGAATCTTTGGGATGTGCTGGAGAAGACGTGGGGGGAAAATGAATGCAACTCTGGGCAGAACTGCTTCTGCAATGTCATAACATTTATTTCTGTCCAGAGTTGCAGTAATTTTTCCCCAAGATCTTGTATTGATGATGGGACATTTGGACCACTGTGCAAAGTCTTCTCCAGCACATCCCAAAGATTCTCAATGGGGTTCAGGTCTGGACTCTGTGGTGGCCGAAAATGATGGCTCATGCCCCCTGAACAACTCTTTCACAATTTGACCCTTCTGAAACAGATGAACTTCTTTTCCATGTGTATCCCATCCATGCACTTCTCCAGCACATTCCAAATTATCCATAGCAATGTATGGAAATGTATGGATACCATATATATATATATATATATATATATATATATATTATATATATATATATATTATATATATATATATATATTTATATATATATAGATATATATATATATATATATAAAATCATGCACACTAAACTATAAACTAAAGTCGGGAAAAAATCGTAGCGTAAAGCTTATTTTTTAAGCATGGAATATCTCATGTAATTTATCAAGGAATGTGTTGAAATTGAAAAACAAAAACGATTATAGTAGTGACTACGGCTCTTCCTGAATACATTTCCCAGCACTCATCACTCCAGCAATGTGACTCCCTATGTTATGAACTGCTGATTTCTCATTGAGCACAGAGAGAGTGCAGGAAAGTATCGTTCGTGTATTGCTTTCCCAGGAAAAAATAAAAAATTCAGAATGCTCTTTCAGCTGAATGTGTATTTATGTGTATTATCGAAATATCCAAGTCGGACCATCATAAAAAGGGGACTACCTGTATATATATGACACAAATTTAGACATTAAAAGACATGCATTTATTCAAATTCACGCAAAAAAGTGTAACTGGCAAGGTCTTTGCAAACAGAAGATTTGACAACATTAATCATTTTTCCGACTCTTGCCAATACTGCAGCAAGTCAGGATGGCCTTGGCACGGCTGAAAGTCATTTCCAGCAGCAACCGAATCTGCTGGATCAATCTGAATGAGTGGAAAATGTTTTGGCACTATATCCATATTCGACTGAGGAGTAAAACGCCCACGAAAGCAGATGTGTAGCGATCTGCACAAGAAATGAAAGAATTGCACCACATTGCAAAAAGTTCGGACTAACACCACTGGCCGTTTCTGCAATTACTTCCTCCCTCATTGGTGTCTCTGTTGATTTGCTCTGCATTCCCTTGCTCGAACGTTCTCCGACTTTATTATGCAATTCAGGAAAACAGCATGAAATGTCTCTTCAGATTAATGCAAGCTCCCGCTGCTCGTCCGAAAGCAAGAAGTGCTATTTTGAAATGGATCATGCCATCGCTTCACCAGCATGCTCAATGGATTGGAAAAAGAAAGCTGCATAAATCAGTGATCATGAGAAGGTTGATTTATTAACGCTCGAGAAGTAGCGGACTCTTTAGTAGGTAGCCTGGAATGTATTTGCAGTACATACAAAATGTGGTAATGTTTTATTTTCTACAATAACTACTCTTGTAAAAACTACACAACTTATCTAATAACTTTGTTCCTATAATTCTGTAACCAAAACCAAAAGGACACTTCAGTTATATCCATATTCTGCAATGTGGTAATCAGTAAGAACGCTGAACAACAATAAATGGGAAATTAATGAATGAACGCAAGACAAAAAGGAGTCAACAAGAAGGAGGAAAACTGAAGCAGAGGGCACTTAATCTTCATCTGGCTGGAACAGACTGTAATTAATCAGGAATGTAAGAGCGTCAGGGAGGAACACCCGCAGTGTGCTTAGATATGAAGGGGGGGCAAGAAGAAACACTGAAAAAAGAGACACCAAAGACTTCCATTTACGGCTCCATGTTGAGATGGTCATTACACACCCTTGCATTAGACTATCTCTCTCGCCTGGACAGTACTTTATACAGAAAACTAATCCATGCTTTTCATACAACGCACAATACTGCAGAAAAAGAGGATTTTGAGCAGAGATGGGCGCTTTTACAAGAACCCTGTGGATTGGCAATAGAACAGCAAATGCAGAGTCTACAGTATCTTTATATAGCAAATGCTGTGACCTAAAGATAGATGTTTTAAAAGCAGTTTTGTTACATGTAGGCATCGAGAAGCTTTTTAAATCTCTGCACTACGAATGCATAACATACAGTACTGTGCACAAGTCTTGGCCACCATTAGATTAGATACAGTATTGGTTTAAAAATGGTATAATGACCATATATAATTATGTCTCTTTATTAGAAAAGAACCAGAAAATACAGCAAATTTGTATGCAGTATTAAAAAACAATAAAAGAAAAAACCCCAGACAAAATGGCTTTTATAGGATACGATGGCAAGTATTTAGTGTGACCCCTTACACTTTTTTTTTAACCTTTATTTAACCAGGAGGTCCCTTGAGATTAAAATCGCTTTTTCGAGGGAGACCTGGCCAAGATGACATACAATTTCCAGTTATAAAATTTAAACATGACACAATTTAAACAAAACATGTTCAAATGGACGAGAAACAGCAGATACATAATACAAAAACACAGAATCCAAATTAGGTGTAACAATTGCACTCTTCAGTAATTCCTAAACTTGAGCAATAGCAGCATTTGGCAGCTTCATCACGACGCCAAGGTGACCCTTCTACAGTCCGAAGAAGCTTGATCAAGAACGATCCTTTTGGAAGGGCAGCAGCCAATAAACCACTTTTTCATAAGGGGTGAAAGGCAAAGATATAATAAAGCTAACAAAAAATTGGAATAAAGTTCAGCGGGAAAGAGTATTATGGACTGAAGAACCCAAGTTTGAAACCTTGGGTCCAATCGGCCACAGTATGTTAAATATTTACATTTACAGCATTTGGCAGACGCCCTTATCCAGAGCGACTTACAATAGGTACAGTCTTACAATCCAAGCAGTTGTGGGTTAGGGGTCTTGCTCAAGGACCCAACAGTGGCAGCTTTGACTGAGGTGGGATTTGATGACGATTTGATGAGGTGGGATTTGAACCCTGGACCTTCTGGTTCATAGTCCTGCACCTTAACCACTAGGCTACCACAGTCCCGCTGTAAATATGGTAAATATGGTCATTATACCATTGCTAAAACAACAAATCTAATGGTGGGTAAAAAGTTTTGCACAGTACTGTACAAATCAATACATCCCTAACTGTAGAGGATATTTTCTCACAAAAAAAAACTTTTTAAAGATTTATTCTTTGCAACCAGCCAATAATCTCACAGAACTATGTGATGTGAACTTCAAAATTTAATGATTAAAATAATAATTCTAAGTAAAATCTTAATTTCATCGAGCATATACTGTGTTTCAGTTTCCCAAAAAGTGTTTGGTAGCTGTTTTGGTGCTGCATTTAATTCTAGAGTTGCCAGATCCCGCCAGAGAAATACGCAACCAGGTCTATTGAAACAAGTCCAAAAGAAGGGACATTTCTTAGAATAAGAAGACCTGGCATCTGTGTTGGATTAAGATATCTGCCTCCGTCATAGCTCTGCAAGCATGCACAGACTGAGAAACCGATTGAAATCAGACTAAGGATATACCTGAGAAAATCGATTACTGGGATAAATTCCAGCTCTCTTTATCAGATTTCTTAATCTGATTTGTAGATCGGACTATGCTGTATACACGACCGCTTGAATAATCAGTTAACTGCAGAAATCTGACTATGATCGGATCACTAAGTGGATGTAAACGCCCTGAGAATAATTTAAATATGAGTATGTCCAGAGCTATTGCATATGAACTTCATTTCTAAGGCTTACTGCCGAAAGCTCATGACCATACATGAGAACAGGCGGGCAGATTTACTGGTAAACAGAAAGCTTGAGTTTCTGTTTAAACAGCATGGCATGCTAATCGTGCTAAAAGGCTGTTGATACAGCCTGAATTATTGTACTGCAACATGGTGTCTGTATTTGGTTTGCCTGAAAAAATAGTTAATGCTTCAGCCGCTGTACGACAGCACTCAGCCTCTGTCCCCGAGTACCACTATTTAGTATGGCAGTATGCAGTACTTAAAGTAATCAGCCACAGACTTGTCTTAACAGAGCAAAGCAGCTGAAGCTTCCCATGGTTTTGCATTGTTGATAAAATAGTAATTTAGAAACAACCTGAGATAAAATGCATTTACATTAATCTACACAGATTTGTCCCAAATCCCAAAGATGCTCTGTTTTGTTAAGAGCTGGTGACTGTGGAGGCCATTTGAGTACAGTGAACTCTGTCATGTTCAAGAAACCAGTTTGAGATGCTTTGAGCTCTGTGGCATGGCATGTAGACAATGGTACACTGTGGCCATAAAGGGATGGACATGGCTGTGGGGTTTAAATGACAGTATTAAGGGATCCAAAGTGTGCCAAGAAAACATCCCCCACACCATTACACCACCAGCAGCTTGAACTGTTGATACAAGGCAGGATGGATCCGTGCTATCTTGTTGTTTACGCCAAATTCTGACCCGACCATCCAAATGTCACAGCAGAATTATTTTGTTATAGTAAGAATGGCTCAGCAACTGTTCCCTCAATCTACCTTTGTTATACCTTGACAAAAAGGAACATTCAGTTATTCTAGTCTCATGTTTATTCATGCCTAATCTGGAGGAATAATGTAAAAATACGAATAAAATAAAATAAAAAAATATGTTTGTGCTCAAACTGTGAAACCCTTTGAAAAAACATGTTTAGTATTCGGCCTTCGGCCAAATGTTTCAAATTGTTCGGTGTCGGTTTCGGCCACAAATTTTCATTTCGCCGCATCCCTAATTTTGAGCTAAGTAATTTCATATTTAACACAACTGATTGATATTTACATAACTAATCAAGAGTAATTTGAGATCCTGTGGAACTGACCTTGTAAAAATCAAGTTTTATGTGAAATGGTCATTAGTGTTCTCATCACTGGTGTTACAACTCCTGATTAAGACACTAATGACCATTTGTGATCATCTACACTATTTTAATGAGATATTGGGGCTCAAATTAGTGTTAACAAGGAGAAATCCTTTCTTTATCATAATAACCACAGTATAATGAACAGACTCTAGTTTGTGTAACTGGCAGGCATGGTGAGGTGTAGCAGGAAGAAAAAAGCCGCCCAGGCATCTTCCATTTTCCAATTGGTGTCACAACCAAAAAGGCACCCTCATTCTGAGAACGATCATCCTGTATTGGAAAATGACTCGCCCCCGCACCTCCAAAACAATTACCCGACAATCCAGAAGCTTCTAAAGCCTGTACAAACAGGAGCTTAAACCAGGCTACACAGGTTTGCAGTCTCTAAAGACAAAAGATAAAGTGCTGAATTACCTTTGCGTGCTATCCGGATGCAGTTGATCCGGGTCTCCTGTGGACAAACACAGCGGAAAGAGACGGTTATTTTGGGCAACCTAATCTGCTTACAGTGATACTGTGGGAGTGTACTGTTTGTAGACATGCTTAATGGCATGCCTAAACCTGGCAACATTTCACAGAATAACTTATTTTCTGCACCGTGCTTGGTTCAGCCAACGAATAATCGGAATGGCTCTGCAGGGAGCGAGCGGCTATTTAGGATTTTGCATAAGAGAGAAGATAAACATCATGACAAGATGGTTATTTTTCAGTGGTGCCAAAAACGTCTTAAGATACAATGACTATGTGGCAATCTATAGCCTAGTCGTTCAGTAGTCCAGACAGGGTCTTGCCTATTTGCAGTCACTTGGATGTTTAAAAAATTCATCACAGAGATGCAACATGATCACATTAATCTCATGTCAAACTGCCACAGGATCTGAAAACATCAGCGTAACTGGTAACTAGCTATAGATGGGGTAAAATCAGAATGAAGATTTAAAATTGCTATACAATTCCATTATTTAACAGACGCCCTTAATATACAGGGTGGGCCATTTCTATGGATACACCTAAATAAAATGGGAATGGTTGGTGATATCAACTTCCTGTTTGTGGCACATTAGTATATGGGAGGGGGGAAACTTTTCAAGATGGGTGTTGACCATGGCAGCCATTTTGAAGTCGGCCATTTTGGATCCAACTTTATTATTTCCAATGGGAAGAGGGTCATGTAACACATCAGACTTATTGAGAATTTCACAAGAAAAACAATGGTGTGCTTGGTTTTAACTTTATTCTTTCATAAGTTATTTACAACTTTATGACCACTGCCCATGGTGTTGGATTGTCAATGCAACCCTCTTCTTCCACTCTTGACACACTGATAGCAACACCGCAGAAGAAATGCTAGCACAGGCTTCCAGTATCCGTTGTTTCAGATGCTGCACATCTCGTATCTTCACAGCATAGACAATTGCCTTCAGATGACCTCAAAGATAAAGGTCTAAGGGGGTCAGATCAGGAGAGCATTTCTTCTTGCGGTGTTTGCTATCAGTGTGTCAAGAGTGGGAGAAGAGGGTTGCACTGATAATCCAACACAATGGGCAGCACTTTGAACACATTTTTATAATGTGGTCATAAACTTGTAAATAACTCATGAAAGAATAAAGTTCCGTTCAAACCAAGCACACCATTGTTTTTCTTGTGAAATTCTCAATAAGTTACATGACCCTCTTCCCATTGGAAATAATAAAGTTGGATCCAAAATGGCCGACTTCAAAATGGCCGCCATGGTCAACACCCATCTTGAAAAGTTTCCCCCCTCCCGTATACTAATGTGCCACAAACAGGAAGTTGATATCATCAACCATTCCCATTTTATTTAGGTGTATCCATAGAAATGGCCCACCCTGTAGTTTTGAGTCTTCTTGGTAGAATTGTGGACTTGAGTCACGACTTGGACTCGAATGCAACTACGAGTCCGGAATTTGATGTCTTGCGACTCCACTTGACATGATCAAAAAAGCCTCACGACTCGACTGTAGCTTGGACTTGAAAGCCTCCACAAAGCCATTTTTTTAACATGACAATTGATAATAAGTGTAAAAACATATCTCAGCCTTTTGTATTTCTTGCATGGTGCCGTATGAGTAACGCTAGGGAACTGAGATGCTCAGCTTTGTTTATCCATGACCTAGCAACAAGGGAAAGTCTGCAGCCAGTCATGGACAACTTTGGGCGGCACCAGCGTTGAGGTTCACGCAGGCTAGAAACATGCTGCCAACAGTAACCATCAACTATAAAGATTATGCTGTATGCTGCGGTTCGATATTTGAGGTTACGCAAAGAACGATACATCTGTGCTTATATAGTTTACATAGTAATTAACTTGCTAGCTAACTTAGCGAGCTAATGATGAACACTCTCTCCCAACATACCGTTTTTACTGCTGATTGGTTCAAACAGCTCTTGTTACAATATGGTCTCAGTAGCTATGAATGTCTGCTTTGTTAGCCTGTTTGGTTTGGCTGATAGCGCACGAAAACAACCCCATCTGGCATTTGGGGACTTGAACAGGACTTGAAGTTTAGGATTTGGACCTGAGATTTGCCCGTCTTGACTTGGGACTTGACTCAGGATTCGCTTGGATTGACTTGGAACTTGACGTGGGACTTGCATATCAAGACTTGAGACTTATTTGTTGTGACTTAAGTTTAGTTTCTCCCTCTGTTTGTTGGGTAAGTCTTGAATTCTAGTTTATCTGTGGGACTGTGGTGGCTTGGCAGTTAAGGTACTGGACTGTCGATCAGTAGGTCCAAGGTTCAAATCCTACCACTGTCAAGTAGTCACTATTGGGTGCTTAAGCAAGGCCCTTAACCCACAATTGCTTGGACTATAAGACTGTATCAGCTCTAAGTGACTTTGGATAGGAGTGTTCTCGTTCTTCCTGAAAGATCCTCTCCAGCTCCATCAGATTGGCTTTGAACTGCTGTCTGTGGTTGTTCTTTGGGGATTAAGCTGTCCATAGTTGTTCTATGGGGATTAATCTGTCCATAGATGTTCTATGGGGATTAAGCTGTCCATAGTTGTTCTATGGGGATTAATCTGTCCATAGATGTTCTATGGGGATTAATCTGTCCATAGATGTTCTATGGGGATTAAGCTGTCCATAGTTGTTCTATGGGGATTAATATGTCCATAGATGTTCTATGGGGATTAAGCTGTCCATAGTTGTTCTATGGGGATTAATCTGTCCATAGATGTTCTATGGGGATTAATCTGTCCATAGTTGTTCTCTGGGGATTAAGTTGTCCATAGTAGTTATATGGGGATTAAGATGTCTATAGTTGTTCTATGGGGATTAAGATGTCCATAAATGTTCTATGGGGATTAATCTGTCCATAGTTGTTCTATGGGGATTAAAATGTCCATAGTTGTTCTATGGGGATTAAAATGTCCATAGTTGTTCAATGGGGATTAAGCTGTCCATAGTTGTTCTATGGGGATTAATCTGTCCATAGATGTTCTATGGGGATTAAGCTGTCCATAGTAGTTATATGGGGATTAAGATGTCCATAGTTGTTCTTTGGGGATTAAAATGTCCATAGTTGTTCTATGGGGATTAAAATGTCCACAGTTGTTCTATGGGGATTAAAATGTCCACAGTTGTTCTATGGGGATTAAAATGTCCACAGTTGTTCTATGGGGATTAAGCTGTCCATAGTGTTCTTTGGGGATTAAGATGTCCATAGTTGTTCTATGGGGATTAAAATGTCCATAGTTGTTCTATGGGGATTAAAATGTCCACAGTTGTTCTATGGGGATTAAAATGTCCACAGTTGTTCTATGGGGATTAAGCTGTCCATAGTTGTTCTTTGGGGATTAAAATGTCCATAGTTGTTCTATGGGGATTAAGTTGTCCATAACTGTTCTATGGGGATTAAGTTGTCCATAACTGTTCTATGGGGATTAAGATGTCCATAGTTGTTCTTTGGTGATTAAAATGTCTATAGTTCTTCTATGGGGATTAAGCTGTCCATAGTTGTTCTATGGGGATTAAGCTGTCCATATATGTTCTTTGGGGATTAAGCTGTCCATAGTTGTTCTATGTGGATTAAGCTGTCAGTAGTTGTTCTATGGGGATTAAGCTGTCCCTAGTTGTTCTATGTGGATTAAGTCTGGATTTGGCTGAGGTACTAAGGGACAGTCAGTGTGTCCCAAAGTCACACCAGCATTTGTCCTGGCTGCACGCATCATGTCACTGGTGTGCTGAAAAGTGAACCATGATTGCAGTTGGAGGTTTTTCTGCCCTTTGAATCAGGGGCTGGATTCATGAAGACAAACACTAGAAAGTTCATAAGTAGGTTCTTAAATGCAATTGTTCTCAAATATTATCTTAAGAAAATCTTAAAAGATAATTCTTAAGGAGTTCTTCATTGTTTTCTTATGTACGAGTATATGATCACGAAACTTCCATCTAAAACACAGATTAAAGCAACAGCTTTTCAATAAACTTTCATTACGTAGACAAAATGTGTCTCACCTTCGCCCGAATGGCTTTTAAACTTTTGAACTGAAAGTAGGTAGGCCTTATTTCCAGTAACTAAACTGTGTAAAGTTTGGTAAATTAAGATGGTTACCTTGACAACTCTTACAGCCTAACTCTGATGCTATCGTAAGAGTAAGAAAACATTAAAGAACATAATGCTTTCAAGAATACCACTTGTTCTTAAGAAAAGAGTTAATAAAAAACTTTTGTGAATCCGTGTCTTAAGAAAGGACCTCTGTCCTTGGCTTCATTCATCCTTCCCTCAATTCTGATCTGTCTCCCTACTCGCAGCTGCTGAGGATTTCTACCACAGTATGATGCTGCCAACAGCCTAGGGATTGTATTACCCAGTGTCAAAAACAGTGTACAATACAATAAAGTCTGTTTTTATAAACTCTGATGTCGAGTAGACATAACACCTGAGTCAAACAACATGTTTTGTCTACACAAGGTGGCTTTTTCAGGACATCAGAACAACTGACTGGAGCTCAGTGTACATTTCACGAAACGCTGATGATGCAGCGCCTTTTCAAGTGAGTTTAACTGATGAAAGGTCAGCACTTCCCAAAGACACTCTGCAGTGTCCTCTGTAGTCATCGCCTAATGGTAACATCAGAACAGCAGCCCAGAAAGTGTCACAGCGTTTTATGTCAACATAAATGTTATGTGACGTAGGTGAAACAGCAGTCTGTACAAAATGAGTCTTTAGCACTTCTACAGCACTTTTAACAAACACTGTTGCAAAGCAGCTTCACGAAACATCTAGACTGAGAGCTCCCACAGATGCATAAGAATAGAAATCAGGCTCAAATGTGGAACCAATTCTCCACTGAGTGGACCAGGTAAATAGTGTTCTTAAGGGTCCTTGTCTGCCAGAGTATATGAACATTGAGTAGTAATTGTGTATTAGGCATCAGACGTTCAGTCTGTCATGTTGGGAATAAATATTATGCTCATAAAAACAGCTACAGTTGAGTTGGCTTTTGTGGGTTTTAAAGTGGTGCTTGAAAGTTTGTGAGCCCTTTAGAAATTTCTATATTTCGGCATAAGTATGACCTAAAATATCAGATTTTCAGACAAGTAATGGAAGTAAAAAGGGATCTATCAAAATCTGATCTTCAAAACATGTTTGTGGAAGTGTGTCATGTTTTTAAAAGAAGATTTTTAAGAAAACAAATAACAAGGCCATCTCTAAAGAGTTTGGACTCCACCAATCCACAGTCAGACAGATTGTGTAGAAGAAGAGAAAAATTCAAAAGATAATATCCCTCCTCAGGAGGGGTCAACCAACAAAGATCACTTCAACAGCAAGGTACAGTGGGGTAAAAAAGTATTTAGTCAGCCACTGATTGTGCAAGTTCTCCTACTTAGAAAGATGAGAGAGGTCTGTAATTTTCATCATAGGTACACTTCAACTATGAGAGGCAAAATGAGAAAAAAAAATCCAGGAAATCACATTGGAGGAGTTTTAAAGAATTTAGTTGTAAATTATGGTGGAAAATAAGTATTTGGTCAAAAACAAAAGTTCAACTCAATACTTTGTAACATAATTTTTGTTGGCAATGACAGAGGTCAAACGTTTCCTGTAAGTCTTCACCAGGTTGGCACACACTGTAGCTTGTATTTTGGCCCATTCCTCCACGCAGATCTCCTCTAGGGCAGTGATGTTTTGGGGCAAAACGGACTTTCAACTCCCTCCACAAATTTTCTATGGGGTTGAGGTCTGGAGACTGGCTAGGACACTACAGGACCTTGAAATGCTTTACAGAGACACTCCTTTGTTGCCCGAGCGGAGTGTTTGGGATCATTGTCATGCTGGAAGACCCAGCCACGTTCCATCTCCAGTGCTCTCACTGATGGAAGGAGGTTTTGGCTTAAAATCTCACGATACATGGCCCCGTTCATCCTTCCCTTAACACGGATCAGTCCTCCTGTCCCCTTTGCAGAAAAACAGCCCCAAAACATAATGTTTCCACCCCATGCTTCACAGTAGGAACGGTGTTCTTGGGATGCGACTTGGCATCCTTTTTCCTCAAGTTGAGTTTTAACCAAAAAGTTCTATTTTGGTTTCATCTGACCACATGATATTCTTCTGGATCATCCATATGCTCTTTGGCAAACTTCAGACGGGCCTGGGCATGTACTGGCTTAAGCAGGGGGACATGCCTAGCAGTCCCTCTCGGCGTAGTGTGTTGCTGATGGTAGCCTTTGTTACTTTGGTCCCAACTCTCTGCAGGTCATTCATCAGGTCCGTCCGTGTAGTTCTGGGATTTTTGCTCACCGTTCTCATGATCATTTTGACCCCACGGGATGAGATTTTGCGTGGGGCCCTAGACCGAGGGAGATTATCAGTGGTCTTGCATGTCTTCCATTTTCTTACAATTGCTCCCACATTTGATTTATTCACACCAACCTGCTTGCCTATTGTAGATTCACTCTTCCCAGCCTGCTGCAAGTCTACAATTTTCTTCCTGGTGTCCTTCGACAGCTCTTTGGTCTTGGCCATGGTTGAGTCTGGAGTCTGACTGGTTGAGGCTGTGGACAGGTGTCTTTTATATAGATAACAAGGTCAAACAGGTGCCATTAATACAGGTAACGAGTGGAGGACAGAAGAGCTTCTTAAAAAAGAAGATACAGGTCAGAAATCTTGCTAGTTTGTGGGTGACCAAATACTTATTTTCCACCATAATTTACAATTAAATTCTTTAAAAATACTACAATGTGATTTCCTGGATTTCTTCTCTCATTTTGTCTCTCATAGTTGAAGTGTACCTATGATGAGAATTACAGACCTCTCTCATCTTTCTAAGTAGGAGAACTTGCACAATCAGTGGCTGACTAAATACTTTTTTTGCCCCACTGTATGTAATAGGAACAAGGTCCCATATGATAACTTCTAAGCAACTAAATGCCTCTCTTGCATTGTATAATGGTAATGTTAATGAGTCTATCATCAGGAGAACACTGAACATCAATGGTGGGCATAGCAGAAGCAAGGAAAGAGCCAATGCTCTGCAAAAAAACATTGCTACCTGCCATGTGGACAAACCAGGTATTGGAAAAATGTTTTCTGAACAGATGAGCCCAAATTAGAACTTTTTGGTATAAATGAAAAACCATGTCTGGAGAAAGAAAAATGCTGCATTCCAGCATAAGAACCTTATCCCAACTGTGAAACATAGTGGTGGTAGTATCAAGGTTTAGTTCAGTTCTGCTGCATCTGGGTCATGCAGCAAAACAATGGTCCTAAGAACACAAGTCATTCCACCAATAATGGTTAAATATGAATAATGTTTTACAATGTCCCAGTCAAAGTCCTGACTCTAATCCAGTCGAAATGTTGTGGAATCAGTTTATGTGAAGAAACCCACCAACATCCCATAGATGAAGCTGTTCTGTTTGGAAGAATGGATTAAAAATCCTCAAAGACGACGTGCAGGACTGATCAACAGTTACTGTGTATGTTTAGTTACAGTTATTGCTGCACAAGAGAGTCAAACCAGATACTGAAAGAAAACATTCACATACTCACCACTCACAGATGTGGAATATCGGATCATTTTCCTCAATAAATAAATAAGTACAATATTTTTGTCTCATTTGTTTAAACAGGTTCACTTTATCTACTTTTAGGACTTGTGTGAAAATCTGGTGATGTTTTAGGTCATACGTATGCAGGAATAAATGCTTAAGAAGAGCATGACTATGTAATGTGTTACCCATTACCCGCATTAATGTTAAAAAAAGAACAACTAAAATTGCGATGATTTTGGAACAGAACTGAGAAATAACACCAGTGGCAGCTGATAATAGACGTGATGCGCAAACGTTTCTGTAACCCCCATTTTTGCTTGGCAGCTAATTGCACTTGGTGGAACCAATTTTTTGTTATTAACTGCATGAGTGGTAGTAATTTATCAAAAACCCTCTGGCTGTTTGACAACACATGTCATATTGAAAAGTGACGGGAAGCGTGCTGCACCCATTTATCAAGGTTCCTAATATTTATATATTATTAAGCTAACAGTCTGTGTGCTTATTTTTTGGATTTTTTTCGCAAAAACTCTCATCAGTACAGAAATACTCCTGGTTCATCTTGCATGCACCAGGGGTCTGACATCTGACGTCTACCCACAGCTTTTCAATCACAGTCAGGTTTTGGAGACTGTGCAGGCCGTTTCAAAAGCTTAATCTTTTCTCCGTTCTTAAAAGCAGTTCAAGGTTGATTTTGAGAAGTATGTAGTATATATGTAATAACCAACCTCTTTTACACTTCAGATTCTTCTCCAAGACCAGTACAACCCAGGTCCATTTAACACATACATCCCAGTATTCTGTAAACTGCAGCCGAATACAACGCTGATGGTCCAACTAACGTACCCCTTTATGACCACGTTATTGTTTACTTACTAGTTACAATGGCTACTTCCAGCAGGATAGCGAGCCATGTCACAAAAATCCAATCAAACTTCACTCAAAGGGCCTCCACAGTCACCAGATCTCAATCCAATTATATATAAACATACAGTACTGTGCAAAAGTCTTGGGCCACCACTGGATTAAATATACCAATAACTATTTTCCAGGCTCTTTATTAGAATACAACCAGAAAGTACAGGAAGTTGATATGCAGTATTAAAAACTGAAAATCAGATAAAAAACAGCATCTGGCAGCTTCATCAAGATGCTAAACTTGACCCGTCTATAGTCCAAAGAAACTTGATCAGGAATGATTTTTTTGAAAGCATAGGAAGCATAGCCAGGAAACCACTTCTTCAGAAGGGCAACAGGGTGAAAAGGTTATGATACATTAAAGCTCACAAAGATTGGAATGAAGATCAGTGGAAAAGAGTGTTATGGAGTGACGAATCAAAGTTTGAAATTGTTGGGTTCAATCATCAACAACGTTTTATATAGGGCCATTACCTATATAAAAGAAGCCTGAAGGCTCTTGCACAGTACTGTGTATGTATATATATATATATATATATATATATATATATATATATATATACATATATATATATATACACACACACACACACACACATATACATACACACATATATACATAGATATGTTATCAAACCTCAGCTATAATGCTGGAGGTATTTTTACCACCCAACTTTCCAACCTACTAACCATAATAACGAAAGTATTTAATGCTGACTTCACTGAACATAAGTGTGATTTTGAATATACAGGAATGAGGTAAGGATTTCCCCTGAAGAAATTGTGGATGTTGGATTCCCATTATTTTTAGAAATAGCATTGTATTATTTTCCAGAAAAGGCCCTGCTTATTAGATCTGGGACAAAAGCTAGACTCACCCCTCTAAAGTTACTGGATGCCTGAAGATAGATGAGGTAGCTCTTGCTGGGGTCCAAAGGAGAGTTCCAGTAGCCGTTGTAGGTGTGGTTATCACCTATGGTAAACGGCGTGGCCTCAGAAAGACTGCTAGGGGGAAGCTCGGCTGTGTAGTAGTGAGGAGGAGGGCCTCCACCTCTACTTGGCATCTCTCCATGTGCTGAGGGGGCTGGAAAACAGTTGTGAAGCCCAAGGTCTCTTCTCTTCACCTGCCATGAGTCATCCTCCTCCACAACCACCACATGGTAGGTGCTGCAGAAACGTAATATTTTAAGCCAAGGCCTGGCATAAAAGCAATGAATTTTAACATAGACCTAAACGAGTGCTTTCAGACAACTGGCATAAGAGTGAATGTTGAGAGGTTGAGAGGAAATTCATATTCATTAGCAATTTAAACTTTCTAAGCAACATAGACTCAAGGTTATGTAACTGAATTGCTTTAACATGACCGTTCTGCAATGTTTTTCCTTTGTGACTTTCTTGTCACCTGCTTCTTTCTAACTTAATGAGTTTTAATACAAAACCTCCACAGTTATTGGCACCGCTGGAAAAGATGAGTGAAAAGAGAAAAGAAAAACAAAAGAAATTCACCAAAAGGTGAAGGAGATTAACCCTAGTTTAATCTCACACTGAAAAAGGAAAAAAAAAAACAAGCTTTAATTAAGTAAAATTAGTCTGAGAAAAAATCCTTAATCAAGAAATTATTATTTTTAACAAAACCACATGTGCCACAATTACTGGCACCCATGAATTATACAACCACCAATTTGCACCTCCTTTTACCAATAAAACAGCTCTTATTCTTTTCCTATGATATTGTATATGGTTAGAAAATACAGAGCAGGGATTTCAAGGCCATTCCTCTTCACAGAATCCAGGCTATCTTGTGTGCCTCTCCTCTTTAGCTCACCCCACAAGTTTTCTATGAAGGACTGAGATGAAAAAGCTTGATTTTGTGTTCAGTAAACCATTTATGTATTGATCTCGCCATAGATTTTGTATCATTGTGCTGCTGGAAGATCCAGTGACAACCCAATTTTTTTCTCTTGACAGAGAATGTGGTTCCCAGTGCCTTTGATGGAAAAGCAACTCCACATCATCACAGACCCGCCACCATACATAACAAGCATCAGGTACTTTTCAGTGTAGTCATCCTTATTTTTTTCATTCGTTGCCAAAAAGCAGTTTTTTGCAACACTTTTACTCATCTTTATCAGGGGGTGTCCATAACTGTGGATTTTTTAATGTAAAAATCAAACTACTTTCTGGCGAGTATCAATATAAACTTATTTTAATAGCTTTTTATATAATAGATGCTGTCACAAAGCAGTCCAGACCCAAATAAGCAAGCCACATTCAAGCAGTGACAACTCTTTGGAATCAGTAAGATCTCCTTTTTGAGAGGAACCAGTCTCAAATGTGGAATCCATCCTCCATATATACAGTATATATATCTGTGCCATATGACAGTTTTACAGATATAGAGACATCAGGAAAAAATATAATATAAATAATAGTAATTATTTAAGCAAATGTGTGATTTGGTCCTTGGTCCTCACCTGACAGGAGCTCCTCTAGCATGAGCAGGGCGCAGCAGTACCGTTATGGTGCTCTCTGACTCACTCAGAGGAGAGGGTATGTCATCAAAGTCAAATGCAGGGGCTGAAAAATAAGGAGATACAGGGAAATAGAGCTACACAAAGTCCTAGCCATGCTCAATGGTTTACTAGGTAGAAAAAACAAATAAGGTTTTGCTGTTATTGTATTTCTTAATGTAACTTTCTTCAAGCTGATCATTGTCAACCCATGGGGTTTGAGGGACGCCCATCCATCAGACATGGCCAATTGTGTCTGCATGTGAAGTCTGACCCAACTTGAAGGAGAGTCAAACCCATGTCACTGCATCACCTGATCACCTTACAAATAATACTTCCACAAACTTACTTACACAATCTTACTACAGATATTTGCTGCACTAAACATCAACATCATGGCATGTGCAAACTTCTTTGCATGCTGTCAGCAATATTTATCCCCTAACTGCCTCCAGATGTTTCGTAGGAGGGTTTTTGAACTCTTGCTTGAAGATTTTCTTTCCACAGAACACTAAGATCTGTTTTGAAAGCTCAGCATGTTTGAGATCTTCAGACTTTCAGTAATGTTTCAGTCTTCAGAATGTGAAGGTTATTCCACAATTGTCTTTCACTTCTTATAGCCTAGTAGTGCCTTTATAGTATAGTATAGGACTTTATAGTATAGGACTGTAGTAGCCTAGTGGTTAAGGTACTGGACTATGGAACAGAAGGTCCAGGGTTCAAATCCCACCTCTGACAAGATACCACTGTTGGGTCCTTGAGACCCTTAATTTACAATTGTATCAGTGGTAAGTCACTCTGGATAGGGGTGTCTGCTAAATGCCTAGATGTAGATGCAGTATAGCACAGTTAGGCGCTGTTTAACGACCATGCAATCAACGTCTGGTCACTTTAACAACCGAGGTCTAAACAATTATAACAAATTATAATAGTGAAGTCAGATTTATTTATATAGCGCTTTTTACAATGGAGCATTGCCTCAAAGCTTTACAATTTTAGATTATCTTCTAAAATCTATGGCCAGTCCCAAATTGAACAAGCCTAGGGCGACAGTGGCAAGGAAAAACTCCCTAAGTGTTATGAGGAAGAAACCTTGGGAGGACCAAGACTCAAAAAGGGACCCAACCTCCTTGGGTGGTGTAGATGATAAATGTAAGAATGAAGCTAATTTATCTGAACAAATAACTCTTATACTGATAGTTCAAATATAATAACGTAAAATATGCATATCGGCATTATGTAGTTCGATACCCAGTGACTCTAGGATCCTGAGTCTAAGCAGGAAAGTCCTTGGCGGCACTTCGTCCCCAGCCAACCGGAGGAATTATTTGACAACTTATTAAAGCTCCCCTTGCTTTATAACAGTTAGTTATTTTTATTAGCCCATGGCTAATAAGTGTAAGCAAAACACTCTGGGAGGTATGAAGAGGCATGAAGGACTTCGGCAGGCTAAGATTTATCTCCTTAAATGAGGCTACAGGGAATTAAACACAAATATAATAAGCTTAGTAAAACTGCCATTCTTTTGAATTGGTGAAACATGGACTATACAAATACAGGCCATAGCAAGGCATTTGCAGAAACATTTTTAAATCCTGCCTAAACTGTACAGATCCCAGTTGCTAGCATGAATCCTCACCAGAGATGTTTGTGGTGATCTCAGTTAAGGTGGTCTGACCAAAGCCCTTGGCAGTGCGGGCACGCACGGATACCAGATAAGTGGTGCCAGGCTGAAGGCCTGAAAACATGTGATACGTCTCATTCTTCAGCTTAGAGATGGTACGGCGCGGCCCGGGCACGTTCACGCTGGGGTCAAACGACTCAATGCTCTGGTAACTGATCTGTAAAAGAATAAGAAAGAATGAGGACATATTAAAATACAGAACAAAATGTGGGACAAAACTGATCGAGGCTTCCTCTGCCAAGGGGTCTACCAGTTTTTCACTGCAGGACTACAGCACAATTCCAGTGTGAATAAATACCTTTATGTAAATAGTTCATAATTAACATTTATTGCCTGAGGGATTAGCCCAGGACAATTCAAAATTCAGAGTACGGTTTCTGCTGGATACTTTGATGTTGCCGTGGAAGATTTTCCGATTTCACCTGATTGGTACTTTAAGCAAGCAGCATGTAGATACAGGCAGAACAATTACATTCTCTTCCACTAGAGGGCAGTAATATATCAGCTTTGTGTTTGACTAAACAGGCCCAGGTTTCACACTGATTTTCATAATATGTCAATAAATATAATCCATAAATATACTTTGTGACATTTTACCAGTGTTGTGCGTGAACGAGTTCAAAAGAACGCGTTCATTGAACACGTTCGTTTTTTCGTGAACGTTGAACTGAAAGCAACACATTTTTTAATAAAGAACTTGAACGTGAATTATTTCACATTATGTGTCATGAACGGCAGACATCACTGTCATGAACGTTGGAATTTGTTTTCCATTGAAAACTGAGTGACATCTGTTTTCTCTTTTGAAACGCAACGAGAGAAAGTTCCTACCTCCTGTATTCTCGCTGGTGCCGCTTAAATCATGTATCATCAGACAGAAATGGTTTTGACATTGTGTGCGCAATGCATTGCGGGCAACATAGTGTCCGGCTGAGAATAGTTAACATACTGGCTAGTTAATAACATACTGGCTTCCGCACGACGTTACCCGTGATGAATTGCAGCAGAGCGGGGTAGGCATAGCAATGCCGCGTACACAATTGCAGTGTCATGAGCAAATGTCTACAATGAGCAGTTTCAAAGAACGTATAGTGATTTCTAGCTTGTAGTGTGAAAAGTATTTATTTGAATATCTCACGAAAACGAAAAAAGTAAAATGAACTGAACTTTGAACTAGTTCAGAATTAAAATTGTGAACTTTGAACGTGAACTGTTCACTTTGAGCATGTATGAACTGAACTTGAACTAGTTCAGAAAAGCTGTGAACTGGCACAACACTGCATTTTACTTTGGTGGTGTGCCTTGTGATTTTGTGAAATATGTGCCGTGGCTGAAAAAGGTTGGGAAACACTGCACTAAATGTTAGCGTTACATGGTGTCTGTAGTCTGAGTCGAAGTATCGCAAGTCAGGCCATCGTAAAAAAAAAGCTGTATAACAAATGCTTCCTGGCTTGCTGACTTGCTTCCTGTTGCAATGCTTGGGGCATTTTTTGTAATATGAGTTTATTTATCCTCATTTATCTTCCACTCTGCATCTCATTTATCTTCCACAGAGCGAAGTCCCTCAGCACAGACACCATGTAACATTAACATTTAGTGCAGTGTTTCCCAACCTTTTTGAGCCACAGCACATATTTCACAAAATCACAAGGCACACCACCAAAGTAAAATGTCACAAAGTATATTTATTTATTATATTTATTGACATATAATGAAAATCTAGTCTCAATATACTCAGTGTGAAACCTGGGCCTGTTTAGTCAAACACAAAGCTGATATCTTACTGCCCTCTAGTGGAAGAGAGTGTAATTGTTCTGCCTGTAACTACACGCCGCTCGCTTAGAGAACCAATCAGGTGAAATTGGAAAATCTTCCACGGCACACCGGAAGATTTCTCACGGCACACTTAGTGGTTGGGAAACACAGATGTAGTGCTCAAAATAAAAAAATAAAATAATTAATCATGTAAAACAATAGACACACAAAAAAGATGTGGCATGTTAAAGAAAATAAAAACAATAATTTGAATAAAATCTGAGCAAATTTATGTGGTTGCAATATTCAACCATTTTGGTTATTGACCAAGTAGAGAAAATAAAGTAAAATCTGGTACCTGGGCCAATATTCAAAAATGTAATTACACATTTATTAAAAACATATAGAGCTATTTAATTTGCTATTAAATAACAAACAGTTGTGTGTTCATTGTACAACTTGAGGATTTTAGAAGATTAAATGACTGGAAACTCGTGACTGCATTAATCTTTAGCCCTGCCAGAAAATAATAAGTGCTGAAGAGATTTCCATTTGCGAAATCACTTTATTGACAAACTCCAAAACACAGAGAAAAGACCTTCCAAGGGCATGCACAGCCATGGCATGACAGGATGATAACTTATTAATATTGTAAACATTCCCACTAACGCCGCATGACAGCCTCCATTAGGCATATAAATGATCATGTTTGTCCTTTGCTCTGATTGCAGCCCAGAGAAATAGCTACCGTGTGAGTAGCATTAGAGAGTCAGAAGTGCCTCCGTTTTATTTTATAATTACCGTGCTGACTTGAAGAAAGATGGAGGGGAGCATGACAACAAGTTCTACAAAGTGAAGTGAAAAATGAAGTGTAATATAAAGTCTAATATTTTCTTTGAGGGATTTCATGACTGTCTTTACCTGTTAGTAGTGGGAGTGATAGAAACATCTGCATTTGGCCATGTATTTACAGTGGTGCTTGAAAGTTTGTGAACCCTTTAGAATTTTCTATATTTCTGCATAAATATGACCTAAAACATCATCAGATGTTCACACAAGTCCTAAAAGTAGATAAAGAGAACCCAGTTAAATAAATGAGACAAAAATATTATACTTGGCCATTTATTTATTGAGGAAAATGATCCAATATTACACATTAGTGAGTGGCAAAAGTATGTGAAGTTCTACGATTAGCAATTCATTTGAAGGTGAAATTGGAGTCAGGTGTTTTCAATCAATGGGATGACAATCAGGTGTGAGTGGGCACCCTGTTTTATTTAAAGAACAGGGATCTATCAAAGTCTGCTCTTCACAACACATGTTTGTGGAAGTGTATCATGGCACGAACAAAGGACATTTCTGAGGAACCCAGAAAAAGAGTTGCTAATGCTCATCAGGCTAGAAAAGGTTACAAAACCATCTCTAAAGAGTTTGGACTCCACCAATCCCCAATCAGACAGACTGTGTACAAATGAAGGAAATTCAAGACCATTGTTACCCTCCCCAGGAGTGGTC